>VYYJ01000398.1:0-62816 GCA_021029165.1 Cyphoderus albinus | reverse complement strand
TATTACAAAATTGATGAGCTTACCAAAAGAGTTTTTGTACAAATTCCGATGGTTTATGCTGCGACTACTTTTGTCAAAAATAGGTTCCTTTATTAAATTAAAATGCAAGAGTAGCAGAGTTATGCCAAATAAACAGACTTTAAAGTGTGTTTAATATTTTTAAATTTAGATAAAATTTGTGCTTTTTCAATGAAAAACTTTTGAAACTAATAACTGAAGAAGAGAAAAGTCAACTAAAGAAGTAAAAGTAATTTGTAAAGATACGAGTTGTAGTTTACTTGCTTTTGATTGTTAAAGTTTTATTTTTCTAAAATAGCTCTACGTAAGATAAGTAATAGATAAGTATACGGTTAAAACGGGCGTGCAATTTAACTGACATGCAGAGTGGCGGCACTAAAACAATAATTGCACTTGTATGCTATAATATAGTATTGCATTTTATAATCTTTACAGACATTTCATGTAGAGACTTACAGCGACATTCTGAATGCCACATTCCTACTTTTGTGAGATAAATACAAAGAAAAGACTGAAAGAAAAATCAAGTACACATCTCATTCATTCAACGAATGTGTAAAACTAAATTCAACGCATGATCTGTAAGGACAGACAACGTGATGCTTTTGAAGTTTTCAAAAAACCAAAATCGAGGTTGGGATTCCATTTTTAGATCGGCTAACTTAATGAATAGGTAATCGTTTTTATGATCGTTTGGTTTACGAGAAATAAGAATTGAATGCAAAGTCACTCTTGTTTTATTATTTTCCTTTATCGCGGTGTAGATCTATTTAAATAAAAATATCTAAAAATTTCGGATGCAAGATCAACCGCAACACTATAAAATTATTATTTATGTTTTACCTTACGTTAATGTGAATAATGTGATGTACAGAAAAGAGAGTTTCACTAAAATTTTACTATGTAGGTTTTCCCAGATATCTTAGTATGAAATCTATTTTTCTCCGCGGAATCTAGTTCTTTCTTCATTGCCATTTCCTGCTTTAACTATTTGAACCAAACTAAAACTTTTAAATCTGCACACTCGTTTTATTACCAAACAAAAGTGCATGTTAATTTTTCCTGTCATATTTAAAGGAGATGCCTCTCACTAGTCCTGCCTGGTTTTCAATCCCGTTTCAAAAGTCGATAGATTTGGGTTGCCAATTACTCCCCGTTGCAATTGTAATCTTGTACATGAACAAATCACATCAAATTAATATGCAGCAGCCAAAGCTGGCAACTCTATTATTAGTAAGCCATCATGACTGTTGGCGATTATATTACACGAATTATGACACCGCACTTTATGAGTAGAGGACACCAGCCGAGAACCTTTTACAACATTCCCACGCGCTTTCCTTTTCTCTTCTTGTATAATTTTAAGAAAATATATCGTCGTTAAAAAGTATTTTGACTCATACAAAACTGAAGCAGACAGCTCTAGGGTAGCATTACATTCAAATAAGATGCAATGTGAGGTTTATCACGTTCGTCCTTCCTTTGATGTCGTAAACGTCTTTCCTTACAAAAAATATGAGCCGGAAAGGAAAACGTAAAATGCTTTTTAACCATGTTTACTTTCGCGGAATGACATATGGCTTGTCAATGTCCCATGGAAAAGTGTATGCAGATCATATTTCCAAGAAGTTTTTGTCTCTGGTTTTGGGTGTCAGCGACAAAAACAAACTCCATTTGCCACACGCCGTTTTTTTGTCATTTATTTTAATGCTGGTGACTTCACATGCCATTACAAGAATTTGGCTCAGACAAATTTGGCTGTTTGCAAAATAATTTGGATTAGTCTTCAAAAATACGTTTTCCAATGTCAGTAAAACGCTTTGTTAACGCTGCTCGACACTACATACAGCGGTAGAGTTTTTTTTAGCAACGTTTCATTGTCATTTTTAAAATGTCACACAATGGGAGCAAATTCAGAAAATTTATTTTTAAATTAGGAAACATGATTTGAGTGTTTTTTTAAAATCTCTATTTCCCATAATCTTCATTGCTACATATGGATCAAAGATTTTAGAATTCCAAAAATAGGTTAATAAATTCCTTGAATATCATCGAACCTCCGCCAAATTAATAAATTCTATTCAGAACACCAGTTATCCAGTATGATTAAAAATACTCATGCGTTGCGAATTGGGTTGAAAATTAAGCTTGACTTTTGTTATCCTTTAAAACATTTTCATGCAATAGAATACTTGTGATCTGGTGCAGAAGATAAGAGGATTCATCATCACGGCCATAACAAAACTAGCATTGCGAAATTTGCATTCCCAAAACGGCAGTGATTTATTATTATTCTTGTACAAAGAAGCAAACTATTTTGCAAGTGAAACTTTACTGGAACATGTGTGCAATTATGGCAGCATAGAATTTTTTGTCACATGTAAAAACGTCCAACGTTAAATTACTGTTTTGTTTTAGTAGTCGAACATATGTTTAAAGCTTCACGCAGCATTTTTCGAACAAACGCTTGTCGCTACAGCTTTTTATGATGGTTGCACGTGGATCATTTATTAAACTTTTACCCATTTCTCAGCGCCCCAAATATTTTGTAAATACATACATCTCACAGGGTGTCCCATGTAAGCTTTCAAATCATGTGTGACCTTGGATAGCAAATAACTAAATGCCACATCGAAACATTTGACACTAAAATTGTCTACTCGTCTTGACTTTTTGTCTTACATGAAAGTAACATAGATCTTTTATTGACTTTTTTAGTAGCACAGCTGTGCTTTTCCAATAAAGGAGCGGAGATTATCAATTAATTTAGGCAGTTTTTGTAAAAAAAAGAAAAATCTATAAGAGAAGTGCAAACGTTGGCGCATCCCTAAAATGGGCACTTACTGTATTTCTTTTCATCCAATAACAATAATTTACTTTAGTACACGCCTGTCCATGTCTAGCTTTCTTTGAAATAAGTTAATGAAGTTCCTTGTTCGCTCAGCTGCAAAAAATGCTGTATTTTCCTTACCAACTTCCAGGGAAAGTCAGTTTATCTCTTTACTTACTGTTCACATACATACATGTATGTACAAGTACAAATGTACTCCCATAAAAACATTTTGGCAAACTACCCTTCTGTAAACCCACAACCGACTTTTAAAAAATTACGACATGTCCCGAGAATTTTTTCGTGCTATTTTGACTCAGACATTCTCAACGAGAAAGCAAATACAATATTATGTAAAACACTGTTACTTTTGGCATATGTACAAAAGTTTTAAAGACCTTCTTTCAAGAAAAATTTCATTTTGGTCTACAAAAAGGATCAATATCGATTTCGCTGCCTCACTCAATAAAATAGCCAACACAATGACACAAGAGAAAGAGAAACTTGTTTTGTTCTGTAAATTTACCAGGGACTAGTGAGCAATATTTTGCAATTTTGCTACACGCTATTCTTGACACATTTTAATTAAAAGAAATGGACGAGAAAAAATTGACGGTACATTTTTGTTTGTAAATTCACCAGGGACTAGTGAGCAATATTTTGCAATTTTGCTACACGCTATTCTTGACACATTTTAATTAAAAGAAATGGACGAGAAAAAATTGACGGTACATTTTTGTTTATTATTTTCATCGCAAGAGTCACTATTTTCATTTTCTAATGATGGGAGAATCGTTAAAGCAGGTGGCTCAAGCTCAAGTACTTTTCGCATATGGAACCACTCACTTTAAGCATCGTACAATAAATTCTGTGTGGGTGAACATGACGAAGTTTATTGTTACAGGCTAATGTAATGCAAATACTAAACTCTTCCAGAATTCCGCCTTTTTCTGTATGTAAGCAGAGCATTAACAACAGAAATTTCTACCAAGAAAAACATGGCCATGAAATGTCTCATGCTTTATACAGTCACAGTTGTTAAATGTCGGATCGGTTGGAAAGTGTGCACTCACACAAATTCATAGAAAAGGTATACAAGTATGAAGCAGCAATTTAAGAGCTGAGCCGAGACATTTTTTGAAACTTTAGTACTTTTACGGTTTAGTTGGTCTAATACTAGTTGTAAATGCAACGTTTAGAAAGTTTGGTAAGATGTATGTAGGTAAATGTATATGGAGTTATTTAGTGACTGCTTTAATATTTGTATACATTTCCGTCTTCGAAAAAACATCATCTGCGAGTTTTAGTTTATTTTTGCTTTTCATAGTGTCTCATTCGTTATGTTATGAGACATGATCATCTTTCAAGTAAACAGGAAGGGCAAGCTTTAACATGTTAATACTAATGCTTCCTGGATTCTTACATGCTATTTTTATATTGCATTACGATAACGATTGTTTAAGTTTTAAAGTACATTTGTCAATCAGGCACTAAAAGTAAAAGCCATCAGGAACGTACTTTTTGTGTACGCATGACCCATAATATTTTGTTGGTGACATCAATTCAATGTGAGATCAATCCATATTCAATCCAAAAACTCTGATGTTCAAATTTATATGTTCTCTATGCTCTCTGTTAAACCTTTTTAAATACGGGGCTTGGTTTAATTATTTACTAAATACGGAATCAAAGGTTAACATACTGAAACTTGTTTAATTTAAAAGCATCAATTGTTAAGTTTAGGTCTCAATTTAAAGGGAATTTTAATCCGAATGACATTATAAAAGCAGTAGTTTTGCATTGAAAGTGATTTTATGAAACCTTACAAAGTAAAATCGACTTGGTGAGGAAAGGTTAGAATTTCTTCCAAGAAGTAAATCTCATAGCTTTTCATTAAAAAAGTGACATGGTGGCAGGACAAATTAATAAAAACATTTTTTGCAGAGTTGTAGAAATAAACATGAACAAGGCAGTATTGAAATAGCAGCATGGACAAACTTTTGTCAAAGATTTTTTTCTTCATGCAAATCAAATCAACAACTATAAACAACCAAATCACACAAAATATTAAAATTATCAAAAAGAAATTTAAAATGATAGGTAAAAACTGCAAGCAGAAACATATTTATCTAATAATAACAATGCTACTTCTATAATTAAATAACATGAATTAAAACAGTTTTATGCTAGTTATTATTTAAATGTATGTCGCGGTGAGAGAGAGTGCAGACATTCAGTGAATTTTATATATTTTTTAAATGAAAAAGTAAAATAAAACTGAATTTTTGTTCGCTTGAACTTTTGAAATTCTCTTTGAAATGTATAAAAGAAAAACGATTTCTTTATTTTTGATCCTCTTTAGTTAAGATTTCCTGGTTTGCGAATGTAACGAAATGGAACACTTTGTCAAAGAATTCTTAATTTTAAAGAAACAGAACTGCTAATTTTAAAAGGTTATCATCTCTACCACGGCAAAAGAAACACGAAAGGTAAAGTTGCATAACAAAATCTCTGTACATACCTTTCGCATTGTCGGAGTGTCCACGACGCGATAATCCACAAGGACACCATGAAAACGAGCAACACTGTGCCAGGACATATTGTCATCAGTGTTTTTAGCACAAAACTGTAACAGAAAAATTAATATTGAAGGATGGGCATGGATTGACGTAAGATAACACGGTCATAACTATTATCATCGGAGGACATACGGTAAGCTGCATCATTATATTTTATGTGCTGAATGATGCAAACACCAAAATCCTCCCCATCATTATTAACGTTCTCATAAAAAATCAGTCAAAATGGAATTGTGGCAGGTGGAGATAAAAAATAGACCTTTTTGATATTGAGCCATTCTTCGGAAATGGAAAATACCCTTTCGCGAAATCGCACTTTTCCAGTGACTTGGCAATTTATATAAAAATGGAAGACTAAAAAATTATCGTTGGAAGAAATGGCTCCATCGAATGTCCTTTTCGAAATTACTAAGATATAGTGGTACGTTTTACGGGAATGGTTCATTTTGGTTGGATGGCAACTTACCGTGTGTTGAAATTGATACGGTTGAGAGCCCCAATGCTTCTCGATGACGCGTCAGTAAAAAGCTTCGAGTGGAGTAGCATCACACGGCAGATGAGATAAAGACGAAGAAACATTGGTAGACTCAACGCAACATCGATTGGCACTCTCTGGAATACATAAATAATAAGTAGAGTAAGGGAGAGAGGACATTGCCAGAAGAGAAATGACGTTAGCATTCCTTTCTGCTTCAAGAGTTCTTTCTCGCAGCGAGTCAAAAGTCAGATAGACGCAAATGTCGACAGTTTATACATTGTGTCAAGTTGTGCAGATACGCATTAAATATAAACGATTCCTGGAACATGTTTGCTGAATGGACAAGTAGGATAAAACTATGTCGAGCATACCTCAGTTTTCGTGAAACCCCCGTGGTTGGCCATTTTAGTGGTCCAAATGAAATCATACTTTCCAGGCACTGGGTGAATGGCTAAGAATTAATAAACAAAGAAGATTTGGAAGCGGAGAAAGCAGAATTGAAGGTTGAAAAAGATATTTTGTTACTTTTTTAAATGTATGTTTTGTGATTATAATTTATTGAATAATTACCACAAACCGCTAGTTCAAGACCTATTTGTGCCATCCTTTGCCATGTCATTGCTATTCTCCAGTCATCTGCACAGTTGTCTATCATAAATAACTACAAAGCAGCACAAACCACAAAAATAATTATTCTCATAATACCCTTCGAATTTCAACGCATTAATGATAATATCCGGCCCTCTCTTTCCACTTTCTAATTCCTACAGGACTCAACAATTTATGGGGGAATAAAACTTTTCCGCCTACTCACCACCCATAAATATTCACCTTTAACCAAAGGGTTACTGTAAACGCCATCATTATCTGGAATAACTCTCATGAACGCTTTCTCTGAATAATTTATTCAAAGAGGACAAACAAACTCAAACTTTTATCTCACGATGCTCTATCTCTCTATGAGTTGAAACTGAGTGCAGAAAGGTTAAGAGCCAAATAATGTTTCATTTGCATGCATGACAGAAGTCAACTTTGGTTCAGGTTTAGGCGTTACTTATTAAAATGTTTGTTTTGCATACCTGTACTTCCAAAGCATGATAGGCAACTATCAAACCAAGGAGGATAAGAGTTGACACAGAAATCAATGTTTTTAGCGCTGTAGAATAAAAAGATGCCTGGAAAGACAGAGAAAAAGAGACAGCATTACACATATTTTATTCTATGTATTAAAGGTGTTATTGCAAAAACATGGTGAGTTTTCTAAACGACAAAATTATTCTTTTTCTTAATAATATTCCATTATCAAATGACAAAGAACAACATTTAGACATTTAAAATCACTCAGTGGCCTAACCATCACAGCAAAGTTCAACCAGTTTTCGACTAATTTTCCCTTTCAATAAAGCTTCACCAAAAATAGAAACTTTTTTGCGATGTGGGCGTTGGTTCATAATTTTCTTCTAATCGCTATCTATCATTGTCACCCAAATTACATATGCGTTACATATGCAGACGCACGCCAATTCTAGGGACTAACAATTTTCTAATACCTCTTTTTCTCCGACAAAATGAATATTTTTCGTCTCTTTACTGTCACAATACGCCATGTCTACTTCAAAATAGCCTGTACAAACATGATAATAAGCAGACGAAATGCACTCTTCCAATACCCCAAGTCTCAGTATCTCCACTCCAAACTGTCTGAAACTACCTTTGGCATAAAGATAAATGTGTTGCAAACCCTTTCTATGTAAAGGATAATACAAAAAATTGTAACCTTCCCATAAAAATTATAAAGTGCTTTTATTTCCATTGAATTCACTGGTCCATTATCATTATTATTGCATTAGCTTAGTTTGGCCATGAAAACTGGTGAAGTTGTTGGAACTTTGTTGACTAACTACTCGCACAACTACAAAATGAATAAAGTATGAAAGTATGGATTCCACCATTCGCCTCGATGGTGCTGGAGCCACGGTAGAAAATCGTTCGGTTTGTGTACTTACGGAGAAAATGGTCCTATGCCTATGCCTATAAATAGTATGTAGAACGCTTTAATACTAATGTTTGCAAAAAGTGTGTACATTGGACTAACCTTGTCATAAATATTAGCTGATGAAAGTTCATTTTCCAGAACCATAAACCCAATTCCTATCATTCCCATAACGAGCGCGTAATCCGATATTCGTTTTCTCTTCTCGAACAGTGCTTTTCTTCTTCCAAGCCGGTAGCCCACATTCGGTTTATTCTTACCTGCTGCTTTAATATATTAAAGTTTAAAAAATAAACAAAATTTTACTAACTCCAGCTGAAAATAGCTTAATTGAAAACTCAAGTGAAGCTCAACTAATCACATCTAATTTAATGAATAAAAAACTGTGTGAGTTTTTATGATACTGATAGTAAAATTTACAAAATCAAGACACTAAACTCTGAAATTTTAACAACACTACAAGAGCCAAACCACTTGCTTCGAAAGTAAACATGCAGTATAGAAAGAGCTAATTAATTAAGTTATAATGTAAATTGTAATATTTATATACGTACAATTAATTGATGGATTACGACTTGCTGTTGAGAAACAAATTTGTTTTTCACGTAAAAGATTTTGAAGTAGAGTTTTTGGAGAAAGTAGAGAAGTAGAAGTGGTAGTAGAAAGTAGTAGTAAGTAGACAGCAGAAGTAGCGAAGCACAAGAGGTTGTGATGGAAGTGATATTGATTTTTTGATGGTGTTCGTGTGATGCCATGAAGAACAAGATAGAGATAGAGATGAAGTATCATTTTTTGCAAAAATGTTGCAAAACAGTAGCAAAAGGTTGTATTGTTTGTTTTGGAAGGAAGATAAGCCAAGAGAGACAGAGAAGGCAGCGAGCGAAGGAGAAGAAATAATGCGTTTTTTGTTGCAAGTGAAGAAGAGTTTCAGCATGTGCGTGGATTCATTGTGCACACAAGTTTGCATTTTGTAGAGAGGGAATAAAATAGAAAAAGAAAAAATATTTTAGATTCACAAAACAGAGTCCAGATTTCAACTTTCATTCATTTTTTCTGTAATAGTGCAGTATGGTATAGTAGTAAAACTCAAAGGTGCGGCATGAAGTGGAATACTTATTTATAAAGTAGGGCAGAAGTAAAAATTTTTAAGTGCTTTTTGTGCATTAGTTTAAATAATGAACGTTTAAATTACAAGTTGTTAGTATTGTTAATAATAGTAAAAATTAAAACTGACAGTAAAAGAATTATTGGTTAATAAATGCATCATCTAAATATATAATTTAGTAAACGAGTGACTCGTAAAACTAGTCTGGTTTGTAAATAATGAAAATTGTATTAATGGAAGCGTTTCTTAATCGGCTAAATATAGATAGATAGTTAAATATAAGAAATAGTTTTACTGAAACGAGAAAACTAAAGTTGGTAGTCCATCCATCAGTATGAATACAAATAGATATTAGATCGGTTATTATTAATTATTAAGTGTGGAGTTAGTAGAAACGATGGCCGCCATTTTCGAAGTCATAAATTAAATATTATCGTACACATATGAACCGTTTTTGTTCTTTCTCCTTGACACATGTCACGTCACGTCACATCATATCCTCGTTGCTTTACGAGCGGAGTAGCCAAGAATGATGGCTGTTGTTGCTTTTCCAACCACATTTATCATTATCGTTAGCAGCCATATTATTATATTTTTTCTTTCTTTCCTCTGTCAATTCTGAATGATTAATAATGAGGAGAATGAATGAATGAATTACAGGGAAATGGATGGAATGAAAAAGGAGAAATGAAAGCAGTCCTTGGTTTTGGTTCTGCAAATAGTGCTTCTAGTTTCTATCTTCTAAAATACTGTTATTTTCCCGTTTGAATGGAATTTTCCAGGTCTTGGGTAAAAATAAATGGATAAATTAAGACATCAAACAAGAGAAGTGATCGGTAAAAGAAGGGTCAAAAAGGGTAAAGAGAACCGGACTGAATGATGAGGCTTTTCCCTCAAACTTGGCAAGCGGCATCTCAAACAATTATTAGATTTGCTCATTTTTTCGTGCGATTACATTTGACTTTCGGTCTTCTAAAATAAATGTGACGTGACTAAACTACAAAGGGGAAAAGAGGCGTGAACGGGTATTACAGAAATGATTTGGGTTTCTTTTGATATTGTGTGCTCTCTGCCAATAAAAGGGTATCTCCAACAAAAAATAATTTATCTTTGAGCCTTTTTGATTCTTTCTATTTTTAAAAAAGGTAAAAGAAATTGACACAAGTAGGGCAGTGGTTGTGACAGGCGAGACCAATGAAATGAGACTTCAGGTGTGGTGTGGGAAGCTCCACCTCCATAATTCAAACAATTCTACTAGACGTTAGTAACATGCAGAAACAATGCTCGAAAACAGCTATAAAGTTAAAAAGCTTATTCGCTATCACAAAAACAGAGCAGAGAAACGATCCAGTATTCCAGTACTATATTAATCATCATCATCAACAACATCAATAACAACAAGAACGACATCGACAACAACATCGCCATAATATCCTTGAAAAAGGAAAGTTACAAAACCAGTCAGTTGTCTTTTGCCCGATTGACATTTCTGCTGGCAGTTGTTTGGTCGTAAACGACAAAGAAGAAAGAGTGGATATAATGATATGAAATGAATGAGTAATAATAAATGGAGCTTTTATCATTATAACAACAAGCGATGCATATGAAAGGCACATTTGGCGTCGACTTTCTATTTTTCCCATTGCATAAGCGAAAGAGAACAAATAACATGGAATTCACATACGAACCAATTTCTTACGTACGCAAATAACATTTGTTGATGATGACGATGAATGATTTCGTGATATTATGGAGAAATAAAAACTTTTATTTGGTAGAGATGTAAGTAGTGAGAGAAGAGAGAAAGTAAAGAGGGGAAAAAGAGAAAGTGCACTACTCTTAATATACACAAGAATTTGTAGCAGGCTGTAGGTAAAAATATTTGTGTGTAGAGAATGTAGGTTATTGCGTAAATAGTAATTCAGTATAAATCCGCCTTTAGGTGGACAAACCGAAACATAAGAGAAAAGACAACGGAAACGGATAGCAAATAATAAATTTTCCTCATTCATTCTTTTCGTATGGTTGTTTCCTTTGTTTCCTCATATTATATTTTTTGTTTCATTTATTTGCACAAATGAAACGCGAGGAAATGAAACGAATAAAACGGACTTCTTTTGTCTTTTTTATTTGTTTTCTTTTGTCTCTCGAGTCGATAGAATATACACACGTATTCACATACCGATGGATGGAGCCTTCAGTTTCTGATTATCCTGCTCACCAAACTTTGGATTTTCTGCGTGGACTCCAACCAGCGCGCCTTCATCTTCTCGGTTTCGGTCGATGGATTTCATTGCTCCTGTATAAGTTTAGTATTATTAAATTTGTTACATATTTTATTTTTACTTTCACCTATTCTATTACATTCATAAGATAGCATCACTTACCAGGAATGGAAAGGGTGGACACGGGCTTCCTCAGCTACAACATTCATAAGCAGATAGAGATATTATTAAAAATGGCTTTTACTCAAATTACTTTTGTGTAATAAATTATGCACTCATTTTTTAAAAACCAAAAGCAGTATGCATAATTGTACATACATAAAGAACTTATTCTTTGATTAATTAATCTACAGTGATTATATGAAATGGAAAATTACTCTACGATTATTGTTAATGCATTGTTACAGTACGAATACATTTCATTTGTGAGATGTGTTCAGAATTCACAATACAGACAATTGTTATTTTGTATTTCTATTCTTTTTTATGGTATTACAATACACAATTGTTCTGTTTCAAAGCATTATTATTGATTATTTCGTGGAGCGGTGAAGTTTTTTTTAGCTTTTTGTTTCAATTTCAATTTTTATTTAAATTGCTTCAAAGTGAGATATTAGCAAATTTTCGTAATCTTGATATTGAAACGTTACGTCGTACGTTTCTGCGAAATGAGCTGATCAAAAATAAATAAAAGAAGAACATGGCTAATGGCATCTCTCGTTTTCAGGTTATGCCATGCCAAAATGATACTAATAAAAAGAGAAAGTGACACTAAATAACTACTGAGAGGCTAGAGAGAATTTGTTAGTAGACTAAAGTGGATTATATTACACATGATAGATTTTATACTTTAGTGTGGTAACAGTACGAAACAGCGATACGGCAGAGTTTAACGAATAATTTAGTATGCACTTCTTGTGTCAATTTTAGAATGCTTTCCAACACGCTTTGCACCAGGATTCTTTCCTGTGTTATCCCGCATCAGCTTCGTAAAAGTTTGGTACGCAAATTTATGCATCGTTTGCGATCGCATAATATGCAAAACTAACTGCTGAATAATGATTAAGTGACGACGAGATGCTGCTCTACGTTTTATGCAAACTACTTTGTGTATATTAGTTAATCATGTATTTTATGCCTCTACTATCGTTTTTATAGCATTAAAAAGACACATTTACTCGAGTGTTGAAATTATAGTGATAGACCTAATAGCAAATGTATTATTAGTATTTCACTTACACCTAGGCTTGGATTATTGATTTTGGACAACAGGGAAAAAAGCTTCTTTGTAGCAGGGGAAAAGGGTTAATTCGATTGGTTGTGTGCTGCTTGTCTGTTTTTTACACGCAAGATTAAAATTAAGTGGAACACAATAGCTACGTCAGCGGTGAGATATATATTTTATTAGTTAAAGCGAGGGAAAATGCGAAATTGCAAGAGGATACTTTTTGTGCTACGGTTTCAACTAATTTTGCATGCTAAATAAAAGGAAAGTCGCAGAGCATTCCACGAACCGCTCACGGCTCACTGTCACTCTCTCGTTTCGTGGACTTAATTTAATCCGTGGATTCGAGGGAAAAGTAAAAAGTAATATGAAATATGCAATATTGAGTTACATAGAAATGGGATAGTAAATTTGATACCTCGAATGTGAATTCATTTTACCACTCCACTTGGACAAGGCCACCAGGAAAGAAAAAGTGGAGACTGTAGAATTATTTAACCATTAGTAGCCTCCTCCCTGAGTGGAGAAGTGGAGTTATTGTCGATTTTCCCATTACCAGACGTAACTGTTCCCGTACTTTACAATAAATAATAGTGAAGCGAGAGTTGTTTTCCCTGTGCCCACTCTTTGTAACAAGCATTTGATGAAGGGAATGCAGATGAGCGCATTATTAATTACTTTCACGTACTAGATTATTGCAATGCACTCCACGCAAGTAATGAATTTTGAATGGAGACAAAACAGGAATTAAATTGCCTGCTTACAACTTTATGATGACGCTAAGCAAGTCTCTATGGGCGGTCTCGCTCCGCTTCCTACAAAAATTAGCAATGTAAACAAAAAAGATACTCCACACTTTTGGAGTAGAGGCATGATTAACAAAATCCCTTCTGGATTTGCCCATTTCAGGGGTAGGCGACATGTCATTTTCTTTTGTAGTTGCCTCTAATTGCAGAAAATTTCTGCCATCAAATTAATGGGTTTGAGAAATGCACGTAGGATGTATTAATTAGTAACGGTGTATTAAATTGGTCGTTTATCAAACAAAGGAAACTCAAACTTAAAAAGCGTCCACATCAAAGCTAGGCCAATGCAATATATTTATGTATGTAAGCAAATTTCATTAAATTTGACACAAATCATTAATAATAAAATTAGAGAGTAAAATATTCAAATTTTGTTTACTTTCACCCATGTAGGCAACTTGATCATCTTCTACCGCGCCTCCAACAGACACCTCCTAAATGATAAGACGTACTTCACGACGGACACAAACGTAGTTAGATTATGGTAGTAGTCTTTAGTATCAAAATTGTTGTACGTCCGCGTTTAAGATGTTTTATTCAGAGATTGGTAGTCGTGAATTAAAAAACAAAATACGAACATAAATTCTATATGACACGACTATATGTTCACTGTGGCCATTGTGGCCACCAGCCTAACTACATAGTGGGACAGTGTGTCATGCTGAATAAAATTTTCATGGAGTAGTTTTCGTGGTGACAAAGTTGAGGGTGGGGGTACAACGCACTCGTTTTTAACAGGTTGGTGACCAGAGTACTGATGATTACATTTTTCTTTTTGCTCTTCTTGTTGCTCACTACCAGCAGAACTAACACTACGATGAACAACTCGACCACCTCGGAGTAGTAAAAGCTGAGCAGGATCATTATGATTCACAAGTGCAATGAGAACAACAATTGAAATTACAAATCGCGAAACTTTCCGAGCTAATAACTCTGAAGAGGTGCTCCAGCGACAACACTTGTTTCGAGTGAAAGTCAACATAATTGGGTCCTTTCCTCGAGATATTTTTTTACTTTTGTAGTTCTCTCCTTTTGATCTTCACTTTTGTAAGGATTTTAAAAATAGCCATAATGTAGATTAAAATATATTACTATCTATTGTGGCCACTTGATGAAACGATAAGGTGGTGATGGTCAGCAGAAAAAAAATAGGTGGACAAGAAATAAAGGTAAGCGGAAAGAAAATCAATAAATTTTGATTCAACAGGATGCTCTTTTTTGGAACTACTTTTCACATGTTTTTTCTCGTCTATTTTCTGTCTTACGGAGAGTCATGAGTGGAATAAATTATTGATTAGTTTGTCTCCTCCAATTTCTTGTGCCTGCTACTCAATAAAAATGAATACGAAAATAAGTTGTGAGACGAGGTTAAAAGACTGAGAGTCAAATACAGGATTAAATATTAAAACCTGAAAATGAACCCATAATTCTGCTAATAAAACGCACTTTCTGCCTGACTATATTCTAAAGGATTTCTAGAAACCAGGGTTCATTTTTCACTTTCCTTAAAATTAATGTAACTTTAAAAGGGAAAAGGGGCTGTGAAATGATTAGGCTACGGGATGTATACGCGTTGTAATATATTTGTAAGGAAAAGGAAAAGGTCTGTTATTTTGCCTCTGGTTTCTCCTGCTGCTCCTTCCTTCCCCTCAGCAGTAAGAGTGGCACTGCTTCGATGCTTTTCACCATCACTTTGTATTCTACTTTATCATTACTACTGTACTTCTAAAAAGGTGGTTCTTCTCTCCTCTTCTGCTCCTACCACACATCTGCCCTGTGAGCTCAGCTTACTTTTTTCTCTCTCGCACACTGACTGCCTCCATATTTTATGCCATATGAAAATAGCACAAAAGCAGAGGGAAACGCTGTCTGAAAGTGAATAAGTATATTTGCTAAATATCTATATTCTTCAGCTCCATTCCTTCTCTCCCGACTCCTCTGTGTATGTTATTACGTTTTCGAAGACGACGACGATGTGATACGACTAAACTCTGATGCCATTTTTTTCCAGATAAATTTCGCTCCCACCAACCACGACGACTCCTACGAAAAGACTATTGAATATGTTCGTTCTTTCCCCTCTTCATTCTTAAAAGACATGCATACAAAGATGTCTAAGAGTTTGCTATGACTTTCTCTCTTCGTGTAATAGATGTCCAAATGTTCTTATAATAGTCTCCAAGAGAGAGAAGGGAATTGTGCAAAAAATATAAAGTTCGTTCGTGCTTTTTTGTTCTTCCTGGCTTTACATGAGCTTCTCTCTCAAACTGAAGCTCTCACAACGGGTTCTGGTGAAGGCTACACGAAACTTTTTTTCTTCCTGTTTCTCCCTCCTTCTCCCACCCTCCTTTATTACCACATCTTCTACATCCATACTCCAATATATTTTGACTTGCTCCGCTATTTTCTACAAATTGCCTTGTTATAAAAGACACTTGAGAGGAGAGAAAGTGTGCCTCATCATCATGAATGAATGTATTTCTAGAATTTCATAAGAGCACTTCACCCGCTCTCCCCAAATCTTTTTTCTTCTTCAAACTGGCACAACTTTCTCCCAAAATCAAGTCAAAAGGGAAAACAAGAGCAAGTGATAAAACAGATAGCGTGGAATCGCATTTTTTACAGTTCTCTAGCAAAGATACAAGATCCCATTTTTTGTTTTACGCAAACAAAAAAAGAGTCCGGCATTAAGAATACTGTAGACTTGTCTTTTGTGAACTCCTACTGCTGACAATAAACACATAAATAGCAAGTAAGCATGTATCCGTATGATTTTTTATTAGTGAGATTTTGTGATAGCAAAGCGTTAGTTATTTTGCTTGAGTGATAATAAAAATCCTTTCCTGTGTCAGAACCTTTTAGCATTCATTTGTACACGACAAATGTATGTGCTCATCAGTTGTACGCCTCCTATTTTATACAAGCGACAGACCAAAGTGAGCACAACACACAGCAGATTCCCTTGTGTGCAAAAAATATTAACGCTAGGTCGTTTCTGTATATGTGAGCTCCATCCTCTGTCTTTACAATTTTCTAACGCAAGCGCTCATCCCGGATGTCTTGCCATGATACAAGAAGAGACCGAATAAAGCGAGTACAAATGTGTCCACCTAGGTGTATAGACATGATTCTAAAAAATACTCTGCTCTCCGGTACACATTGGGTAGGTAGACGAATATTATTGCTACATAATAATAAAATTGTATTCCATTTATAACTTACATGCTCTGTACAAGCACTTAAATTCGGTGAAGGTAATCATGACATTTTTCCAAGTATTTACTGTCCGCATAACTGCCAACGGACATTTCTCTTTCGAAATCGGTATGTGGCAGTGCCAAATAGTGAGACAGGGACGTGGACAAAGTATAGATGGGAATGTTATGGAACAAGTCGCATAATAATGAGAAAGTGTGCCAATGCCAACATAAAAAATACAATAATAATAATTTCCAGACAAGGCGAACAGGTTAGATAGACTAATGTTATTTTTCGCAATAGTGGATATTATTCAATTGTTTTTCTGTTTTCGCTTTATGTTAGAATGATATATGAACATACGGTTCATTTCTCTTGAACACCAGTTGTGAACACGCTTAGATGCCCTGTTGGTGGTCGTTTTCACGGAAAATAGAAAAAAGACATATGATATGACATTTTCTGAATGAAACGGCTCGTTTTATTTTACAGGAGGATTCAGCATTGAGATAGAACGGAAAACTTTTAGTGATTTCGGGACATTTTTTGAAATGCTAAAAGGCAACCATTTGAAACAAAACGAGAGGCAGTTGTTGCCGCTGCTGTAAGTTTTCCCTAGAGAACCGTTTATGCTTTTCAAAATCTTTTTTTAGTATCAGCTTTTTAACTGGAAAGGTTACAATTGTCGTAATACTTATGTATAGTAGTGTTAGAGAATTACAACATTAAGGTCACACATTAACAGACCGCATTCAAAGTACAGCAAAGAAACTTCATGGATGAATGCTGAAAATTCCTTCACGTCGGTTTACTTTTTGCAAAGGAAGAAAAGTTTTGCTGTAAAGAAAAGTGAAGAAGTGTCAGTGGCTCCTACCTAGTGAACCACTCTCCAACTTTTTAGAAGAAAGGAGAATAAACTTTCACCACTCTCGCTTTTCTCATCTCCTCTCCCAAACATAATGAGAATGCATGGAGAGCTCCAACTTTCACATTATTTTTCGTTCTATGCCCCGATGAGCATCACACACTGATGCCAACTAATGAAGAGTGAGTGAAAGCGAGATAAGGAAATGAAATGAATGACTGACTCCGTGTACAACTCGTTTATTCTAAATAATTCTTCCGGGCATTGTAGAAATATAATTTTTTTGTGCTCTGGTAATGAGAATTCATTTTAATGTATGTACACTTTAGTAGGCGGTCACGTAAAGTGTAATGCCTACACACAAAGGATATTCCAGCATTCCTTGGGAAGAGGGACCCGCAGGATTGTCATCGTTATTTTTAACGTGCCTCCCTTTTATGATTGTTAATCAACCCCAACATAAAAACAGTTTCCCTGCTCCGTCGACATCATTGCCACTGCATTAACTCATAGCACACAAACTTTGATACCATTCTCGCGTCTAAAATTTCTAAACGATTGCAAAGCTGTTGAGGCGTTGTTTATAATGAACAAGTTCTCGAAAAACCACACAGAGGCAAAAAGTTGAGCTTTTACATGCATTAGTGTTTTCATTAAGTTTTTCTGATGCCCGTTCACACACTCGAGAAGCACAGATTACTACTAAACTTTCGTTTTATAACTTTTCGGGTTGGCTCATTGGACACACAAGTTTTATATTGCATTCGAGGGAAGTATTCCAGAATGACGTGAACGTGACTCTCCTCACTTTTGCTCTGTTTGTTCAGTTGTTGTTTTTGTTGTTGTTGTGTGTGTAAGTAAGCGCGCGTCTCCTTTATTATTACGCTTACAGTAACACAGCGTTTTGTGCGGAAGCACACATGCATAATTATTATTCATAAAAATTATTTAGGCAACTGACAATGCAGCAAACCCAAAAAGCATTGCCAAGTTTTCCATCATTTGGTGGACCAAAAACAAAATTCCTTTGCACTCGTTAAGTTTCGGTTTTTACTGCAGCCTCGCATTTTCTGTAGTTATCGTCAAAATAATCGTCGTGGAAAATACGGATATGACATGACACATATATGAATGTGATACATGCATTCATGTCATCAGATAAACGTTGATTAGATGTAATTTGGAAAGAGATTTCCTGCACAAGCCAGCGACAGAGTGTGTGGGCTATGGAGTAATTCAAGTCTGGGCATAACACGGGAAACAGAGCTTCTGGTGGATATCAAAAGTCTTTTACTACCAATTGGTTGGAAGTGGAGCAATGAGATGGATAGCGGATAGAAAGAATATCTCCCTTGATTGCGTAGAAACAGCTACCGCCATTTTTTGCGATTGAATAAGCAGAGAATGTGCATGAGACTGGTGGTTGATGACGGTTCAGTTCGTTGCTTTGATGCTTTTTGGCCGAAGCAGTCGTAACCGTTTTTATGCTTAGGTGGCTTTACTTGTTCACCTCCAGCTCTAGCTATGCAATAAAAAATTGGCGGAGAAGAGAAAACTCGAGGAGACAGAGACCGTACGGAGGAGGAAAGAAAGAGATAGCGAAAGCAGAAGATGACAAGCGACAAGGTAGTTTACAAAGTGGCCGTTGGGAGGCAGGCTGCACCTTTAGATTGAAAGTTAAGCAACTTTATCTTTTAAGCCTGGTTTAGACATGATTGGTTAGTTTTACATGGTCTATGCTTGTATGCGACATCTAAAATTGACTTTCTTTGTGCAAAATTTATGCGAAGCAGGAACTTTCGCAACTGAGACAAGTGGCAGGTTATACAGTTTCTCTGTCCTTGTCATGGGTGGACATGTTGACGAATTACACCACATCTGAAAGCTAAAGGAAAGGTAAGCCTTTGAAGTCTGTAAGACACGCTTCAGAAAGTTTTCCGTTCAACTTGACATTTACACACAGGAAGCGGATACGACAGGGCAGTTTAAAATGGAGATGCAGAATTTAATGCATTTTGTCACAGAGAGAGAGAGAGAGAGAGACAGAAAGTAAGAATTCTGCTTTCTTTAGTACTATTAATAAATTAACAAAGCTGCATTCCAACACACTACTTGAATCTAAAGGTCATTTTAAATGTCTAGACCAGACAACTGGGACTGAGGGAAGTAAAAAGGCTGAAAATTTTCGCATGCTTGATTCATTAAAGAATGTTGCTTTTCTATTACAGAATGCTAATCCACCAGACTAGAAAATTAGTAGTAGTTTGTATGCGCGTAATTACAGTTAACAATGTAGTAAAAGTTTGTAAACGTGTAGTCAACATCTCGAGTTCATTCGTTAACAAGCTGCCAAAATTGGAGCTTGACATGCATGCACTCTTCACAAAAGCAGGCACACGAAAATCTGTTTAGATGCAAATTGTGAGAATAAAGAATATAGCACAGTTTTACATTCAATGCTATACACAAAAACCTTGCGAGAAGAAAATTATTAAGTTATACAAATGCAGTCTCTGAAAAAGGACCAAAACAAGCGCTAGGTTATAAAAAGCGTAGCGTCAATTTATTTTGTCAGAAAAGCGGTTCTTTAGTCAAAGGAACTCTAAATCAACTGCCATAATGAACTTTAACTTTTTAAAGATCTCTTTTCTACTCAATTGACTAGACTGGGACTGACTACATTTGGAAAAGCTTGGGAACTACATTTCTTGAAAACAGCTTTGGCCTAATTGATCAATAAAAACTTCGCTTTCAAGAATAAATAGTGTTTAATAAGTCATTCAAAAACAAATGCTCTTAAATTGGAATCAATCAACGGATTTTGCATATTGAAGTTAAAAAGACAACCTTACAAATTGGAACGTAGGTACAATAGGTACATATAATACCCATTCAAGAACTTGACTCACCTCTAAAACAAACTCTGGGGCAAAAACAACATTAATTTTTAAAATCTTCTGAAAACGATAATCACTGGAGACATGTCAGCACTCAGCAACATATTCAACAAAATAACACGAACGAAACGCTCAGCGTTTTCTACTAGTTCATATTGATTTGTAGTCTTCAAAATCAGTACCAACCAAACGACACTGGAGAACTCGGGTTTATTCATTTTACACCTGCAGATAAAACGTGACTTTCCCCTGTCGAATGAACGTCATCAGGAATAGTTAAATGACAAAAACGACCTCTCTTTTATTCTTTTTTTATTGTTTTCTTGAAATAATAAAAGCAAATTGGTTTTGCTTGAAGGACAACCTTAAATTAAGTTCCTCTTTAATAAAAGCAATGAGTGCGAAGTAAAAAATGGATTTATGTTCGCGAATTGTAAAAGCTGTATTTGGATCCCTTTGTGGACGCAATTAAAGATATTGATGTTTGTTCACAGAAAGAGATCTTTCAAGAAGACCTTTTATTGGCTTTTAAGAAATCATTTGACATTTTATCTCCTCTTATTTCATAAAACTAGAAAAAAACGAGGGATTTAAAAAGTTCTACAGCCTTTTGACTCGACACGTGTGTCAAGGGAAACACAAACAATTAAACAAATGGATTCTTTGTCAAAATCCCCTGCAAGTTATTATATTCGCATGAAAATAATAACCGTCATATTCAGTGACCTATCAGCGGCTTCTTCAAAAAGGGTAAAAGGTCACCCTTACGTCTACGCTAAAAATGTGGGTTTCAAGCATCCACCACAATTTTTTCCGCTATAAGTGTACCAATGCTCAAACGTAGAAGAAAATGGGATTAGGATTGAAGATTTATTACTATGTTCACTAGATATATATTTGTGACAATGCCACGCACATTATTATTGCCACATTATGGAACTGTTATCATCTTCTTCATTGTTGATCCCCTTCTTGGCACAAAAGGGGACTCACTCTTACTTCCCGTCTGCTTTAGTTCACTGCTTCTGCTACTATTGTATTTATATTTGAACAAAAAACGCAATAATAAAGATCAAATTTTTTGTTATTGAAAAGATCTTTGGCTGCTACGTTCACTAAACATTTACAGTACTGCTTGTGCCACTACATAAGTATTAAACAATGACAGATGTCTATCTGATGTTATTGCAATTTTTTATAGTACTGCTTCAAGGCTGGGATTTTTTCTCTGTAAGGAGAGCCAGAGCACATTAGCTAAAATTAATAATGGAAAGAATGGGTCTTCGCAGAAACAGCTTTTCTCCCAAAACACTGCGTCGGAATAGCATTTTGTAGTTTGTTTCTTGTACTGTGGGAGTATCATTTCTAACTTACAGGTCTACTCTACTTTAGACGTGAAGATGGCGAAGGAAAAAAATATTAGAGTTAGATTAGTTGTAAATTAGTACGTACATGAAAAGTATGCGGGGGAATTACGGTGCACAAATACATAACGAAACGAGTTACTGCTGCCTAATGTTTGAAGATGTGCAGAGGCTGAAGAAAAAACTGATTCGGAAAAACTATAGAAAATACAACTCGAATTGATAAATAATTGCATATTTTACTAACTAGTACGTTTGCTTTTTTGCTTGTTTTTTCTTGTGATTTTTATTAAATCACAAAGGCACTACTGAGTGTTGACGTTAAAGAAACTACTTTTTGTTTGCAGATTATTTTTGATAAAATGAAGATGTATTCGAACCGTTCTTGCCACGTTTGACGTGAAATTAAGTACCCTTGAGGTTTCAGTTTCTCCAGTGACTTCGGTAGTATAGGCGCGTCGGAATCGAGTTCGTCGACTCTGAGCCAGAGTTAAAGGGTTAAGAAGCAAAGTATGCTGCAGAAGGAGAGAAGAGAAACACAAAAAACAAACACGGTAACAACAAAGAAATTATTTCCGTAAACATCTGTTCCAAATCGTGCACAGTGAAACAGTTAATAAGATTAACAACATTAACAACAATAATCAACTATTATTCTTTAATTTGTCCCTGAACTGGGAAACTCTTTATTTGTTGATTTCCTGAAAAAGCAATGAGTTCCAGTTAGGTCAAAACGGGGGAAGATAATTTATATGTACATAATACAAGAGAGTAAGATCAAAATATCTTTTATCATATTTCATATTATTTTATTATAAACGGGGATAAGGCAACTGTACAAAAACTAAGTTGAATTAAATGGATTGATGCTAGAAAATGTAGGATATGATGTAAATGTAACACATTTTAAGATTTACGGTAATTTACAAATAATTAATGAACCGGGTTTCAATTTTTGATGAATGCAACTCTGCGGGGAGGGGGCTTAAAAGAACTTATGGGGGAAAAGTCGCCTGAATATATGTATGAAATTATTCAACGAACGACAAACTATAATGCATAAGTCAACAGTTGTAAGCTTTTCCTAAAACTGGCATTAAGTTTGCTATTATATGAGAATAGCAAATTTTCGAGTTTTACAACTAGACCCTTGAACTTTTTATTTACAATGGAAATGGAAAGTTTCTATGAGGGTAGAGAAATCTGAAACACGTTATTTGGATTACTCATTTTTGTCAGCCAAAACATTAAGTAACAGCAAATGGAAAGTTGCAATAACAAAACTATCAGGGGAATAATTTTCTCGTATTATTTTTCTTCTTTTATGTACATAGGTGTAGGAATAAATCTTCTCAAGGTAACATTCCAATTGCAGAGTGGCACACACACAAAGAGTAAAACAACTACGAAACTGCCGAACCAAAAACGCCTACGTAATATTATAAATATATAACAATTAAGGTTTTTTCTATGTCGGGTATGAAAAAATTATATGTGTGACAAAAATGCTTACAATTTTTGTTTTATTCGACTTTTTATGATAATATGCTTTTTATGTGTGTGGCATGTGGGTTATCTTGAATGTGAGAAAAATGAGTTTTTATTATTTCCCTTTGGAAGAAGGAAAGCCATTCTATTCAGGACGATCTCCCTAAGTTTTATGGTGTGGGTGGTAACCAAAAATGGCCGCATTATTACTTATATCTAGCTCCCCCAATGAAACTAAGACTCATGTTACACTAAAGTATCATGGACTATATGATAAAAATTCATTTCAGGATTACGACACTTTTACAATAG
Source organism: Cyphoderus albinus (assembly GCA_021029165.1). Taxonomy (NCBI): domain Eukaryota; kingdom Metazoa; phylum Arthropoda; class Collembola; order Entomobryomorpha; family Paronellidae; genus Cyphoderus; species Cyphoderus albinus. Next base: position 39,433 of record VYYJ01000398.1, on the reverse strand, counting down.
AACTATTTGCACCTCAACAAGGTCTTTCATTGTTCATTAAGGAAGAAAAAAATGGTCTTGGTGGGGGCTATGATTCTTGCATTCGTATTAAAAACGTTGTCAAACTTGTCTAACTCAGGTCGCATTATTGGATCGTAAAATAGTTTATTTGATCTTTACACCGACAATAATGCATAAAACCTGGAAAGTTGAAAATGGAACGGGAAAGCCACAAAAATCATTCCTCAGTTCCTTTCAAAATTTAATATTTCATCGAATCGCACACAAAAACACGCAGTTGATTAAAGAATAAACCGAAAATTCTCAGACATAAACTTGTTACCTAAGTGTGTTTTATGGCGAATTAATCAGATTTCGCTTATCACATATTGATTAGACACACACATCTACGTACGTTAAATGACAAGGTTAGATTCATCTTTTATGCATAAAATCAAAAGGTTCTTACTTGTTTGAATTGTCGTATTGCTCCATTAAATCGTAACGAGTCGGCCGCAATCGCTGCAATCCCTTCTACTGGATCCGTCGCCCGTAAATGTCGTAACGAGGTAGAGCTACTCAGATAATAAAAATACATTAAAAATTATTAATAGCATTCACTTTGAAATTCGACCTATCTATTTTAAACTTTGATTAGTTAGTACTGGGTTACATAAGTTGACCAAGAAAAAATGTTTGAGGACAGAACATGAACACGGTTCCGACTAATTCTTGGTTAGTACATACACACAGGACATGACATTAGCTAAACATATCATTGGTAATTATAAGTACAAAGTACAAAGAGTGGTTGGTTACAAAACAAACATTGACGAACGATTTTGGATGATGATGATTAAATCTACTGTACATATTATTTAGTATTACCTACTTTACTTACACAGAGATTTAAACAACCACACATAACACATCACATGACAAAGTACACAATATCGTCACATAAAACTCATGGTACAGCTACACAATTTTGCACAATTAGAATAGATTTGTTAGATGATTGTAACGCGTGAATTGAAACTATAAATGCAGACTTTCAGGGAACTACTTCCCGATTTACTCGTGCAGTTTTGTGCAAAAAGTGGTTTTTCCGTTTATTTGTTCAAGATAAATGTTAGTTTGGCTTTGAAAACATGAGCTTTGCATTGAAACAATAAAATCAAATTAAATGTTACATTAATCCAGCATTGATTTAGAAAAGAGCTGTCGAGCTAACTGCTTCCAATTTGGACTTGGTGGCAGACCTACACTCTGCACTTGTGTCAATGTCCAGAATTTTACTTCCCATTTGAAAAGTTGAACAATATCAAGATTTTTAGAAAATAAATTTGTTCCGGTTGCGTGATTTGATTTAACAATAGGACGGAAATTTCCGATTAGGATGAAACGCATCAATGTTTTTTCAGTTCATTTTAAAACTAGATAATCAAATCACGCAATCCCATCAAATCTCGTGATTGTCCAACATTTCAAATATTAATTAATTTAGAAGCCCAAATAAATATTTAAATAATATATTGTTAGTTTCATTTGAAAAGAGTTCTTTTGAAATCCAATTTCCATTCCAAAAAGTGACGATTTTGCTATACACGGATTATCTTTTGCTCAAAAGCACTATCTTTTATTTATCTATCTCTTCATCTCTGCGAGAATTCTGATTTGAACTAGCAAATACTCGACAATTCAATTTAATTGAATTTATGTTGAGCTAAAAAATCCTTTCAAAATAGCTGAATATCAGCGAATGATATCCTAACGAATGTAATGAACAAGCAGGTAGAGTATTGACAATAAAAGCAGCACTCTGCAAATACACGATTCATCGAGTGGAGAGAGCGCATGTCCTTGTAACTAATGTTCTTCAATCGCCATTTCACCTTTTCAATTTTCAGTTGATCTCTGCAAACGGAAGGTTTTTGACGGAATACGGAAAAACCACGAGTGTCTTAGCAGCTACTCACATTTTACAAACCTCCAACTGAGTGCAAAAGGCATCAAAGGGATACTCCAAGCCATTTCACTTTAATTTATGTTCCTTTCAAGAAACGAGTCGATCAAGGAAATAAAATGGAAAGTTGTTTACATTCGAGTTTCCTTTAAGTGTCTCTACATCAATTGTCCACTCTCCGTTTTTCCTCTTTGACGACAACAGCGCTGTGGTGAGACCACAACGCGAGGTCTTATGTCCACCGAGTACGAACCTATCAAAGGCTAAACTGTGGCTGCAGAAATTGTACCATAAAGAAAATTGCATTCTTTCATAATGTACATGGGAAACTAGGTACCGAGAGAGTGTTATGTGGTACTGCAAAGTGTACCGCGTTCGGTGCTAACAAAATCTACATTTAATGTATTTCCCACTATGGGAAAGGGAAAGTAATGTCACACTCAGACACTACACAGTGGGCTTTTACCGCGCTGTGTCGCGAATTTTTTTGTTGTGCCGGTAGGAATTGCTGCAGTTAACTTTATGACACTGTATCAAGAGCCATTACAAGTTTGATACAAGTTCCTTTCTATTATTCGACGGCTACATGCACCTTTGTCTTCTCTGCTACATTTAGTAGTTGTCTCCAGTCCGAATAAAAAATGTACAACACATTGTACATTCTTTCGTTCGCTCGGCTGTTCTGCTATTCTTGAAGTATCTACTAAAATTTTTGTCTCAGTGTGTAGATGCGCAACATTATTAGTTTAATCCGAACTGGGTCACTGTAAACGTACAAGTATGTCCATACTTGCCTTAGCAGAGAATAGTTTTTTTAGCATTATGTAGCATCCCTCAGTCTCATGAATTAACTGCAATAATGCTGGGTTACGAAATCTATTATGCATGCATGCTTTCACTTTTTCATTCTTTTCGTGTCATTTGCTCCTTCCTCATTTTTTACCTTGCCCTGTCCATATGAATAAGTTTTTGTCCGTGTAGCTGACATCTTGACACACGACATAAAATGGACAAATTCGTATGAATTTCGTAGAGTCAAAATAAAATAAAGATTCATTTCTTTTAAGCCCTGTATTTTCTGAATTCCACTTACAATAAATGAACGCTAAGGAAAAAGCAAAAGCGGAAGAAAGCATTTTGCTAGAGATTGAAGATGAGAATCTCTCTGAAAGCAGGGATCTACTTGAACATTTCCCTTGAGAAAAGGTTACAGGAAGACGAGTTGGTTTCTAATGATATGGCGTATTATTCCGTCTCCTTTTTATGCATTTCCTCTTGACAGCTTTCTCCTTGAATTTCAAAATTGTCTTTTTATTGCAGTGGCCTTCCTGAAGCTCTAAGCAAAAAATGGAGCGACACGTGAAAGAAAACTGTATTCAAAGACGTAAAAAATGTTTCAAAGTAACTTCAGTAGGGTCCTGAACAATAGCATAAAAAACTGAAGTTGGCACTTTCCATTAGTTAAATTTCTAAACTGGCAACACAAAACTCTTACATTATTATTTATCAACTAAATTGTTACGTTCCATGGAATAATATTAATGGATTGTACAAGTAACGTAATTTTTTTCCAGGCCAAATGTAGAAACCCTCTTCTGGACCAAATATTAATTTCATGGCTATTTAGGTTACAAGTTCACACAGAGAACCTGACGTAATGGAGATGGGGCGATGTGACCAATACCAATACGATAAAAAATTGCGTTGTGTTTCCCCTTCGTACCTAATTATATCCACATCGGTGTGCATTTTGCGTTTCCCTTTCTGAGCATACCAACATTTTTACCTAAAAATATTTAGGCGTATTTATAACGCGCACTGGGTCAAGAACACCACTTTCCTTACCTCGAGCGGGTGAAGTAGAGAAAACCAAACATTCCATTCAAGACATTTTTGTGCATTTTTTTCTACGTGCTTTGTGCTAATCTTCACACACAACAACACACCTACTCTTTCATGGCAAATGTAATTTAGCTTGAAGAAATTCCGGTGAATGTGCGAACAACAGAACAATAGTAAACTTTTAGCAAGAGTACAGAAATACAGAGAAAGTTTCATAATTGATATGAGTAGCTAAACATATTTAAGTGACAAACAAAAGCAACGTAAGAGAAGGGAACAAAAATAGACAGTATCAATCAAGACACATCACATGAGAGCAGAGCAGAGACTCGTGGGACAGGCGTGAGAATAGATAAAGTTTTATTTTTAGATTTTGATGGGAAATCTACCTGTTATTACAATGAATACAGGAACCCGTTTCGGGTTGACTTAGCTGCCTCCGAACAGAAGGGTCTGTTCTGTGTTGAGAAATCGGAATAACAATGCCTGAGGAAGTAGCGCCACAACCATGAGGCGCAGATATGCCCGGAATCGATTGTACACTGTCACCACTCGCATTTCGTGATAATTGAGCTTCTTGAAGGGTTTGAGAATGCTCACATCTCCCATAATAACGACCGGAAGGAGTTAGGTACCTGAGCATAGTATTGTATTAGTAGACACATAACTCTCATCACAATTCATCCGTGTTTCCTTCAATTTTAAATTGTCTGTGGTTGGGCAAAGCAACATTCATTATTTCGGTTAGAGTTAGAAACATGGAAGTGTGGAATTGTGGTACATAAATAATCAATGCACACGTGCTGTTATATTAATTGTTCATTGTTCCCTGCTGCGTGGTCTGTTTTGGAAAGCAGATTTTTTTACACATTCCTACATGATAAGTCACACATTAAGTAAGTTTATAACTAAGGACAGAAAGTAAGAGTATATAGTTCTTCCAATTCAAAACTATAAACTTTTTACATGACTCTTCGAATAAAAAAGTCTGGGAAAGTAAAACTTTTCTTTCATTTCTAGACAGAATTTCACCTGCGAAAAATTAGTTCGATGAAGCTGGTGCTGTAAGGCAAGACGAAACAATACGTCGGTGAGGGCAACTTCGGACTTTTTGATAAAAACTCTTCTCTGATGTCCCTTGACATCCATCCCCCTCTCTGTTTTACTTATCCATTTTCTTACTTTTCCCCCTTACCTGAGTTATTGTTGATGTACTACTAAACTGAAATCTTCCTAACAATAGAACTCAAAGGCAGTCAAGGCACTATTTATCTTAATTTTCACTTTTTATTCAATATTTATTCTCTAAAACTAAATATATGCACAACAGCTACGTTACGTATGTCTGCACAAAGATATTCAAAACTCTTCCTTGTCTTGGATAGTGAAAATGGAAGACCTTTCAACTTTCTTTTATCTTCTTCCTTTTGCCTAAATTAGCGAGTTTTTAATATTTCAAAAACGTTTTCATTAAAAATCTTCCATATTTTATCTCCTTCTAGTCTCTCGTGAGTCCCGAGTTTTTCTGATGGCGCAAGACGGACGAAGTATTATGAAGCACTCAAGATCCTACTTGTTTTTGGAAGTGGATGTAGATGAGGAATTGTGTGGTTCTGAAAGGTGTTGAAATTGAGAAGGCATGTCTTGATTTTTATTTTCCTGTAACTTTTCAACTTGACGACAGCAATGAAGTAGTTTTTTGTGTCATATTTTTGTTGAAGTCAATTCCGAAGTTTCTTGTTGTGTTAGTGAAGGAAAGCGAGTGGAAGAAAACAGTGCGATGACGTTGAGAACGATAGAATATGACTAAACTTAAAAATATACGTACCCAAATGGCGCGTTTATTTTTTATGGGATTTTATACATTTTATATTGTTTGATAGTTTGCAGTAGACACAATCGATTCTGACTGATTCTTTGACCGCCTGGTTAGAACTGAGGACATAATAATAGCAGCATTATGATATGAGTACCGCAAAGTTTTCCAGTAAGTAGTAAAAGTATTGTATAATGTTTAGGGGCAAGAAGATTATCGTTTTCCTAATCTAATTCGAATCGATATGTGAGAGTTGTCGATATGTGATATGGGACTGTATAAGGAACATGTAATTCTGACTTTTTACCTTTTCATTACGTGTCACGACTGTGCTTAAACTACTTGCCTATCTGTCTCCATCAATATTTTTGTGTAACTAAATGTCAGCTTTCCCAAACGCCTAAATAATTCCTGATGTATGTCCTTGAAAAGCACTTTTTCGTTTATCGATGTTTTTGACCGGGACAAAAATTCACTGCAGTGAGTGGTAATTGTGCTTTGTGTATAGAGATGAGAGTTTGGAAATGTAAAGGTGTGTTATAAAATATGAAACGAATTATCAATAGATTTTACTTTTTTCAAATCCCCTCCGTTTACTTACCTATGTTTGCAGGACTGCTCTTGCAAATGTGGATTTCCTGGAAACGACCCGCCCCTCGTATAATGTCCAGAGTGAGTGCCACCAGAATCGCTTCCGCCCATAGCCATACTGCTTCCTCCCATCACTGCCGACGCCGAGTGTATTGAGTGAGAGGCACTTGCGGTGCCGAGTGTCAATTCACAATCGTGAATTGTATGGTTTGAACTATCTATGCTGTGTCGTTCAAAAGAATTTGGACGACCGAGAAGCACCTGAACATTTTCCGGGTCGTCGTCAGTCGAAATCATAATCGGCGGTTCTTCAACGGATATCGATCTGTTAGAGATCAAATAAGCAACGATGTTCAAGATGCATCGGAGTTAATTTTATAATGAATATTGTAGTGTGCAAATTAATATTCAAATCAAATTGCTAACGCTGAAGGTGTAGATATGGCTGTTTGCTGAACGCATAATCCTAGAGGTATGCGACGATTGGTTTGAGGCGGTTTTGGAGTTGCTCGACTGCTGAGGGCGGGGCTGGTTGTCGCACTACAGGTGTTGTTACTACTTTCTCCTTCGTCAGCCGCTGCTATTGCGATTCCCGTTGTACAACTACTGCTCGTCCCGCAACTCTTATCAGCCCCTTCGGTGTCGCTGAAGTACCCGGAGTTCGAAGAGGTGGTGGTCATGGCTGTTGGTTTGGATTGTTCCACGGATACTTCCTGCAAAAGTTTTTCTGTTGATTCCGCTCTGCTTGGCTCGCGACTTGTGGCCATTCTTTGGAATACGTGTGGCCTCTGACTTCACCCAAAGTCTAGAAACACAAAAACAAAGAAATATAAGACTGGAGTTGAAGATTGCGTAAGGAGGTCTCACTGACCTAGTGAGAATTGCGCTGCTGAATGAATGAGCGGTAAAATAAGTCGACGATTTATCAGTTGCACGTGAGCTTTAAGCTGGTAATAAATTTAGCTACCAGAATTCAAAATACCTACATTTATATTAAAATAAGAAGCTCAGTCTGAACAAAAACATGAAAAGGCGATTTAGTTTAGTTTTTCTTCTGACTGTCAGGTTGAACCGACAGTGTGTAAAGCACAGGAAGTCACTAGTTTTGAACTGCGGTAGACTTGATTTCTACTATCCTGATATACGAGTGCTTATCATGATGATGCTTATTCATCATGATGAATACGGAATATATGAGACAGAATAATATTGAAAAATGCTATCTTTGCTTTTTCATGAGAATTATGACTTAAGTTTTAAATACAAGTTCAAAGGGTTTAATTGTTGGAAAATAATTGGATTAAATATTTGCATTTAGAAACGAAAATAAACTACATCAGAAACAATTAACGAGTATAAAAATACTGCAGAGGATGGGACAAAGGAATTAAAGTGTCGCCGGGTATTATTTAAGTTGTCCTTGTCCTCCCTCTCACTTACCACATATAAAAGAAAGCTAATTCCAAACTAACATTTTATGCTTTGCGGACTAAAGAATTTTGAGAAAAAGCATAGATATCACAGTTGCCTTTCTCCAGTTTCATTTGTAATTGTGATCCGAGAAGAAGAGTAGCTGAGCTTTTCTCACAATATTTATAGCCCCGCATGGGTGGCCTTAATTAGTTTATTTATGCTGATCAAAAGTTTCTGCTTCACTAATCTTCCCGCGTCTCTTTGCACTGTCTCCATTTCCGAAAAAAGAAACTATATACGTACAACTTGGGATTTTGTGCACAAAAAGGAAATTGCCTTCAGATCCACAATTTCGTACTTTTGCAAAGGCTATTATTACACTTCAACGCCTTTTCTCTGCTATCAGTATTGCGCTCGCTTTTCATTCCATACATGTTCACATGTTTCATATCGAGCGCATCATTAAAAAATCTGATTTTCTCCGACGGCCAGCCACACCACGAGGCATCCATTTCAAATTAACCAGTAACAATTAATTTCTTGATTTCAGCTCATTTTTTCAAGAATGGAGCTGCCGTTTTCATTGCTTTAAAGTGGTAAACAAGTATTGATGTATAGAGTATTTTCTTGTTTGATCTTGCAATTTTCACTGAGTATAAAACTGGATTTTTTTGCACAAGAAACCCTACATACATAATGAATGGTCTTGGCATACGTGGGTAAAATGTTGGCCTTTTATCTGACTTCTTTCTTTTCCCAGCTACAAGATTTAAAAATTAAGTTCAAAGGTTTTTCTCTTCATGAAATTCCTCCACGTAATGAGCAATTTCATTTGTCCCCAAGAACCTGTGTGTGAATTTGTGAAGTAATATTCTCCTAGGATTTCATCTGGATTGATTAGATTCTTTCTCCGTTGCTATCTAGGTACTCGTAGTTCTTTTTATGTGGGCAATTGCCAAAACCATTGCACTTTCTCTTCTTTCCTTTGGTATGTGCTACACTTTCGACATTTAAAAACATTCTACTTTCCTTGCTTTTCAATCAAGATAGGAAAAAGAAAATCTTTGAGTGTAATCAAAACACAAACTTTCTCTCATTACTTTTTTTTCTTTTTCCTGTTGAAAACCAAATGAATGAGTCGAAACAAGTGCTCTTGTGCTAGAAGAAAAAGGATGCGACCACAATACGATCCTTGATAAATCTCTGGGGTAAAGGAGAAAGCTTTCTCTTTCAGCAGTGTTATTGCTGATTTTTAATGAGTGCTTGTAATGCTCTCTCCTTTAATCCATTTTCCGGAACAGTACACATACCTATAAACACCAGTAAACACGGGTAATGTCAATGTGTCCACATTTATTACATTTTCAAGTGGCGTTGGCGCTACCGCCTACCGCTTCATCTTCTTCCAACACAAGTTAGAGCAGTTTTATTGAATTCCCCGAGATGTTCTCTTCCCCACTATGTCTTCCATTTTCTTTACATATGGATGAATAAATAAATATCCAAAACAACAAGAGTACGAGCAGAAAACATCTCACAAGGAAATCAACATTTTGAGGAGGAGGCCGCGCACTTGTGAGCTTATGGATTTTCATCTTTTGTAATAAAACACGGTACAAGCCAAGACCAATACTAAATTTCATATTGTGGCTTCATTCATGTGTGTTTTTCTGCTGTTCCACTCAATTCCAGTTCGTTGAAGAGTAAAATAGAAATAGGAAGTTCGGTGTCTTTCCATCGTCATCGACTCAAGTCTAGGGTCTCAGGGAGAAAGAAAAAAGAAGTCATTTTCCAGCTTCCGCCTACATTTCTCTCATTTCGTTTGACGACTCCATAAAATAATAATATGAAATAAATATGAAAATGTACTAATTTTGTTATACAGTACAGACGCATGCACATACGGAGCGGAAGTCACCATTTGTCGCTTTACGCAAATCCTGGAATTTTGTTGTTACGAAGGCATCTTCTCTAAACACACACGCAAGCTAACGAACTCTTGTCACAGAGTAAATGAACTGCCCAGGCGTTCTCTTTATTTCTGTTTTATTTTATGTGGGCTTAGAGCAACAATTTTACATTATCTACCTACTAGGGAACAAAGGGCGAATAACTCCCGTTTTAGTGGAGTGACATATGATACACCATTTGAAAGCTCTCGACGAGTAGTATTCAAATCCGTTGGAATTTTGTTTCGGAAACCTATCCGATCGGAGTTAGAGGGGTCAGAGTGACCACCAAAATGCATTGTAACCTAGCCTTCCATTAAGCCTAACCAACCTAACAACAAAGGAAAGTCAATTTTTTGGTTTTTAACCAAACCTAACCATATAAAGAAGCAAATTCTCGTGTTTTTGTGATTTAAACATAACCTAACGGATTAAAGAAGGAAATTCGTCTTTCTATGATTTAAACCTAACCTAACAAAAGAAAGTAGGAAATTCCTGTTTTTATTTAAAACCTAACCTAGCGGAAGAAAGAAGACCTTCAAACCTAATCTAAATAATTATTTTAGATTGGGTGAGGTTAGAGCTCTTCGAGCCCTAACCTAACCCAACCCAAAAGCAATTATTTTTTACATTTTAATGAATTTAAATCTAACCTAACCTGAACCTAAGAACAAATGAAGGTTACCATGTTTCTGGTGGGTACTGTACCCTCTCTAATTTCCGTCCGGTTGGTTTCCGAAACAAACTTCCAACGGATTTGAACACTACTCGTCGAGAGCTTTCGAATGGTGTATCATATGTCACTCCACTAAAACGGGAGTTATTCGCCCTTTAAGCCCCTACTAGTAACTACAAAGGAGATTTTGATGAGTTCTGGAAAATTGATTAACCTTTTACCTTTGCGTTGACATTAAGGCTGCGATAAAAATAATGTTTGTATGCAAATTAGATGTTGGGTAACCTGATACGTTTCAGAACGGATAATAACAAGTGCTGAGTGAAATAACAAACCTTTACCTACCGTTTGGTGATTATGCAAACAATGAAACCGTCAAGCAGTTTTCAACGTCTTCGTTTACACTACACAAGAAAAAAATTTACCCGTCGTATTCAAAAGGGTACAAGATCAAATTATGGTACAATGTCACAAAACATAATGGAAATGTACATACACATGAAATGTAACAATATCAAATCACTCTATTATTTATTTATTTATCTACATAAAATTATGCACCGTAAAACATGGAATGTTTTTATTGTCTTGAACTCAGTAAGTATTTTCTGTACCCCGTGAACTTATTTACATTAATAGTCACAGCAGCTAGTACAGTGAGTTTGGGGCAAACGCTAAAAGAGACTCAACTACATTAGAACAATTGATTACAAAATCCATCGAATAAATTTATGATACTTAAAAGAACTATAGTTCTTGGCTGCTGACGCTAATGCACTCTGTAGCCTTGTAGCTTTCCCTTTTATTACCTGGGGTCTTTTTTTGTGCATCAGAAAACAGAGATGTAATACTCTCACGTTTTCTTTTCTCCCCCTTACAAGTTGTCCTTTATTCTGCGGATGATGGAATCAAATACCCTGCCAACTGCACTACAGCCTGGGCTTAAAGTCGCAAGAGCGGTTTCTTTTTTAGATCAACTCCTCGGGTGATGGTTACATGACACGCTGACCACAAACCCACTTTATCATAATTTTTCCTTTCCCCTTGTCTTTGTTTCCTTTTTCTTGGACATTAACAAAATTGGACAGAGTTCTTTTTACTTTGGAAGTTCCCATCAGTCTATTTGACGTAGCTTTGATATTTTGTTGATTTTAAGTCAAATTCAAATGCTGCCTTCACAAGAAAAAACGACCGGGGATTTAAAAATGACTTTTAAAATAAACTCACGTAGAGGCAGAAAAGGGATTGAGCTGCTAAGTAAAAGTCAAGGTTGGAAATGAAAGAAACCACATTTTTCATTATTTCACAGAAGCAATAACTCTTCAATAAGTTACTAGAAAGAAGGGTGTAACTTCAAGGCGACATTAAGAAACCGTGACTGGTTTTATTCCGTTTCTGTTTAATAAGAACTGGGAGCATGGATGGAAATTCAAGAGAAAAAATAAGTCAGTGAAAAATGTGCGACTTCTTTGCACGTAGTCTGAAAAGCCTAAAAACAAATCTGGCAAATGTTATTGAATGTCAATAAAACACTGGATTGGATAGAGCCACCCAAGTTGTAAAAGTGGAAACCGTTTCAATTTCTTTTAGGTAACTTCCTAATAATAATTGCAAAAGTTTTTCTCCCTTCATTCCTTATTCCCTCGTTTATTCACCACCGCAAATCCAACAAAAATCGAATTTGGTTTTAATGAAAAAGCAAAGAAAAAAAGCTGCATTCTCAATTACTGTCTTAACCTTCTTTTTCTGGTGGGCACACACTTCACTCGGCCCACTCCTTTTATTCAGCTCCATTCCGTTTGTTGTTCTAATGGATCGAACCTTTGAATCCTTTCCTTTAAGCTAATTCAAACCTACGCTACGCTCTTTGCTGTAAAATCCAATAACTTTCCCAATAATTATCTACTTGAGACGCTCGTAAATTAATTATTAAGCGAAGCAAGTCGTCATAAATAGCAAAGGTTAACCTTGTTACGTTTCCGTTCCTCCTTCTTTTGACCAGGGAGTGTGAATGAGTGAATTAAGGACATTATGAGATTTTTCTAACCCAATAAAACGAGGTGACTAATATGGCCAATTTATTTCCAGCACTCACGATTTTACCCCCGCAACATGTGCCACTCCTTCTTTCATTGTCGTAATACCGAAAACAATAATTTCAATTAACGTCCTTTTCAGCACCCCCATCCAAGCACTTATTCGCGCCATCAACAATCCTGAATTGTGTTCTACGGAGCACGAGTTGGCTGGGAATTAAAAACGCACGGAAAACGTCCCAATTCCATTAGGGCCAATAAAAGTAAAAATGCGTCATCGTGTTATTGAAAAATACTAGTGCAACATAGAGTACCTTGCTTTTTACCGGAAACATATGTACCTCTGTACTTACTACGCTTACTGCTCTCACGTATGAACTGTTCATAGAACATAATATCTCGAAGAATATTACATATCAGCATGCACTATATTGAGCTGGTCTTAACAACCATAATAATATTAAATAGGAGGCAACGTACTCCTGGCCTAATGCTTTTATTATGATGATTATTATGGCTTTTCTGGAGATGTATAATGTGACTCTATAATATCCATTTACTATTACAGAAATAATAGAACATCCTATTTTTTCTTCTTCCCATGTTTTATATTTTTTTTACCTTTCACCTAAAACACAATACAAAAAATATGTATCCTGTGTGTTTACATCAAGCAACCGAAATGTAGTTCGTGGACTTGCTAATGGTTTATTAAACAGTATCGATTTTGGGTAACTTTTTTTGTCGTCAACCAACTCACATCACTACACATGGCTATGGCTAACTCTTCTAAATGGCTCTGTGCTTTGTTGAGAAGTGAATACATGACAAATGTAGTATAGTTTTCTCTGCTCTTCTTTGCTATGCAAAGTAAAGTAGAAACATTTAATGGGCTTTATGGATGAATGAGGCTGAGTTGACTTGACGTTCTTTCTCTCATGATGAAACGAATCAATACATGAAGCACAGCTCACACACACACGCGAACATTATTTGATGCAAACAGTAAGCCAATCAGGTTGATGACGCTGGTATAGAAAAAGTTCACGTGTTGTTTGCTGTGTATCTAAGAGGAAAAATCGTTGACATAAAAAGACATGGTTTTGTACACGGCAACGAAAACTATGGAAGTAGCTTCTGAAGAGGAGTGCAAATTTTTGATAACGACATTATGAGTGATTCTTGAGCAAGAAAACGACTTACAATGTTGCACTTAATGAAAGTGCTTGTTGCTTTTCTTTTGTTTCCAGAGTGGATTACAAAATTGTGGAAAACAGTCACTCTTGGTACTCACCTGAGCTACTACAAGAGAATTCGTTCATCGTTGCCATTGTCAGATCTTCCTATTGTTTAGTAAATCAAGTCATGTTTTACCTCTATGAAACCTTACGATGTATGTAGTTGTTTTAGCAAACCACAATTTTGGCTAAAATAATAATGTTTTTTGGGTTTTGTGGTTAAAAACAGTACACGGAAAAGTTTTGGAATATTTCGTATCTAAAAAAGTTTGGGATGTATTTTCATTAGAAAACCAAGAATTTTCATCTCACAAGCATTTCCCCGTTCGTAAACCAGAACTTTTTCAATGATGATAAAAAGCTAACAAAAAATTCCCGATGCAATTGGATCTATTACCGGGCTTATTCGTTGTGTTGTAACAAATAATAGCGTTTTTTTCCTCTCGCTTTTTCCAGAGAAAACCATTTAAAGTCCATCCGAAGTCCAAAACATCCGGATTTTCAAGAACACTTGAGTTGAGGCAATTTTCTTCTTTTACTCGTTTCCCATTTTTCCACCTCCCAAAATTGAAACCTGTCTGAAACTTTTTTACACGCAGATATTAAAGAGAAACAAAGCGACTCAATAGTTAAAGTTCTATTTTATCCAACCCTCCCTTCTTAAGAATAGTTCTAATCTAAATTTTCCTCACAAAATCCCACTTGGCTGTGTTCGATAGAAGGCAGAAGGGCTAAGGAGATGATGACTGTAATAAGGACATGAGCCTGATTAGTAGTGTGGTGGCCAAACTGATTTTTTGCAGAGTGATCCTTGGCTCCAGCATTTGAGGAAATAAAGTTTAAGATGGTATTGACTACATGGTTATTCTCAACCCCCTTTTTCCTAGGTTATTCTCAGATTAATCCCAGCTTTAAATAGGCGTGTATTAAATAGATATTTAAATGACGATTCCTATTTATTTCTAACTCCTCCCACTTTTGTTATGTACTTTGTTCCTTTTCAAATGACTTGGTGGTCTCACTTTACCCACAACTTTCCTTTTAAAAGGTAAAACTTTTGAGCACCATTCTATTACAGTTTCTGTTTGTTAAAAAATGTATGAGCACTACTTTGTTCACAAAGGTAATTGCATCCTCACTCCTTTTGACTGATGAACAAGAAGTTGTGGCTGCTTTTTATTGAGGGAAGTAGAGTTACTTGACTGGCGTCGCATCAGTTTTTGTTTCTTTGTGTCATTGTGACATGAATGGGACTCTATGCTCAGACTTCATGCTGCTGCCACTGCGATATTTGCGTGGATGAAAATGGAGAAAACGAAATATTTCCTTGTTCTCCAACACTGTTTTTTGTTTTACACGTCTTTTTCCTATTGTTACCTACGCCTTTATAAATTTTGCATGCATTCCTGCGCAAACTTTTCCAGAGTGAGAGAATAAGAGAAAAATAGGAGTCATAATAAGTAACTGAGTGATGGTTAAAGCTAGCGTGGCTAAAGTTGAAGGAAACGAAGCTCAAGTTAAAAGAGCTTCCTGTGCAACCAACCAGCAATTTTAGTCCATTTCACATTGACTTTTTGTCTTTTTACTGGAAATAATTGTGTTAGAAGCCAACCACTTTTTCGTTTTATGTCAAGAATTATACGACCATTTTTACTGCACGTTACGGAACTCATTTGCGAGAGCTACGAAAAGAGAATAAAGAATTATTCCCGCCTACCTGTCTTTGCTAGAGCAATTAAGAAGGTGAAATACGACTGTGTGCACACTACTCATTATCATTACAGTGCCCTGACGAGTTTTTTATTTGCTTGCCATTCACTACTGCTTTCATGAGCCACACGAAATACCAAGACTTATTATTTTGTGATTCCGTGCAATGCATCTTTCAAAGGCACAAATAAAACATGCCAATGAAAACAGCAATATCTACTTTAACAAGGCATCCAAAAACGTTTGAACCGAATGATGAAAAAATAAATATTATTTGTCTGTCTCGATTTGCTTTTGTTTCATCTACTTTTGCTCGGTCGGAAAATCGGTTGTTTTGATAGAACGTCAATAATTATGCCGATGAAAATGAAAACACTTTGATATTTATTTTCGATATTATGGAATAGCAATAGCGAAGGTAAACAATGAAGTTGAAGTGTGTACACAGTAATGTGAACTTTTCAAGAGAGTAAACAACTTGGGTCAATATAATCTATATCTAATAATACTTGATTTAATATCGAAGGCCACCATAGTTGTAAAAAGCATCCAGTTTGTCACAAAATTGAAGGGTGGAGTGGAGGACTTATTAATTAAGCGGGAAGTAGCGAGAAAACACAATTAAACGAACATGATGTTTTAATTTTTCAAACCGTTCACGTCCTTCGGTAATTTATGTGCAAAGACTGTTTCAGAGAATTAGTTTATTAAAACATGAGAGTTAGGGTAGTTTGGTGCAAGGTTTCCAAAATTAATTGCACTTAATTTAAATACTTCATGAACCAACTGACTACGACGTTGTCACATTTTTAAACTTCGAAAAGAAAATGAGGAAAGCCCAACTGTTAAAAACCATTTTCCTTCTAGTTCTTCGCGGGAAGTCTTCAGCGTAATGAACGATAAGAGAGGCAATGATTAAAGGATCTTAAAATGAGATTACTTTGAATATAAATAAAAGAAGAGCAAGAACTAAGTACAAAGTAGGACAAGCAGCCGACTTAAAGCATTTTAGCTTTTAATTGCCCCTGGGAAAATCCATACATTTATAAACAAAGTATGAATGGTCTGGTCGGACCTTTTTAAAGAAGCAAAAGGAAAATTGGAACGATCGTGTTGGGAAAAATTTCACCTGCTACGACATTCAATGTAATGTGATACACCTGCTTAACCGAAAGACATAAAGAATATTAAAGAAGTGTCTGACATCTTGCAAAAATGTTCTTTTGGCCAAGGAAAGGAAAGCAAGCTGCAATTGTACAGAGAAATAATGCTCGCTTCCTTGTCTTTCCCAACAATTATACTTCTACAACTTCTTTTATCGCTCCTCCAACTGTTCAATGTTACTGTAACAATGTTCTCAGTCAGTCTGTTAGGTTCATATTTTGAACGAAAAATGAAAAGAAGTAAAAGGTAGACAAAAGGGAAAAGTAGTTTTGTCGGTGTGTTCATAATGTTTGTCTTCATTCTAGGTGGACCATGATGTGATGGGAAATAGAAAATATTAAACAGAATTTACAGCGACAGAAAAAGACAATGCGCTACATATTCAGTGGAAAGTTCTTTCTTCTTGTGTACCTCATTATGTTTAATATTTTCGTCCGGAAAAATCTGGAGCGACACATGAATTTTTGAGCAACCCAATTTCACATAAATAACAATAGCCTCATTATTAAGGAGAAACATTTTTAAAAGATTACGCTGATACTGTTCCGCAGCTACAAAAGAGAAAATGAAGTTTCACTTTTTCCTTGCACAGAGCACAATGGTGATTGTGATTAAGAGAAGGGAAACCGTAAGCCGTAAGGGTACCAGAAAGTTGTTGGCTATCATTTTGCTGTAATATGAACCACACATGTCCGCAAATGATCTTCAATTACAAACGTATTGTGTTCCTCTACAACACTACAAAATAAAGAGATACGTAGGTTTTATTCGGTACCTTACTCAAAAATTGTATCACATTTTCAGACCTTTTGCTTTCAGTTGAACAGTGCTTTTGATGTGTTCGCGGTTGGTCCACTTACAGGCGTTATTTTTGTTCTACTACAACAATAATTTGCCTACTTCCCTTTCCCAGCTTTTCACGAAGCAACGCCCCACATGACGGAAAGGAAAAATATAATGATGGTTGTTCGGGAGGAGAAAAATAAATGCAAAAAATGTACACTTACGTTTCATCACAAATTCATTGAAGCAGAGTTTCTGCTTTTTACTCTAAACACTCAGGCATAATATAATGCTTCAAAAACAAAGTTAACAAGGGAAGTTCATAAAATGGGAAGGACGTCTCCTGCTTTCTGTGCTTTGTTTTCACCAGTTTTCCTTTCATCAGTGCAGAACGTGATGTTCGTTAAGAATGAAACGTAAACAAAAGTCTGGGAAAGAGTACGGGCACAGAGTAGACAAAAATAGTGGCAGAAAAAATAATAATCGAAAAGATTTTTTTTAGAAAGAAAGCAAAAAATCCACAACTGTTTTTGTTTGGTACATTGCAATTTTAATATTTGGAAACACTCCATCCTCCACAAAATCACTACATATTCTTCGGATGCTGTTAAGCCTGTGCCAAAACCCGTGTATACAATCAAGTGCGGTGTGGGGAAACCCTCCATGGTAGTCTTACGAGATAAAAAATCAGAAGAGTGAATTGAATACGTGTTACGAGAAAATAAGAGACTTGCCATTAGTACAAGGCTACTCAGTACTCATGCAGTACTAACCAAACAAGATAAGAATTTTTCCAACAAAGAGGAGTAGAGTGGGCAAACAGAAAGTCTCCTGCTGAGGATCTGATAATTGCTTTCAATCTCATCAACCTCCTGCATTCTTCTTCCCTCGTCGACATAATCGGTCTGCTGGCAGTTATCCTTATACATATTGGTTAGATATCATGTGAAAAGCATCTGCAGTCATTTGCATATTTTCTCATCAACCCATCACGTTGCTCACAGTGAACACCAAGCAGGCACAGCCTTTGTCCCCATCCTTTCTCGGTGCAAGTAAAAAATGAAATTTCAAGGAAAGGAAAATATTTATAGTTTCAATCAACCCAGTTTGTAATTATATGTGGGCAGAGCTTTGCTGAGTTGCTACTTGAAAGTAAACGAAACACAAATGATTCAATGAATGGGTGTGACTTAATGAGAAGAGCAGGGATTTCTTAGAAAAACTTTGAACAAAAACTTAATTTAACTTAATATTGTTATGTCGCCAGCAAGGTCCTTGCTAATGCCTTCAAATTTCCTCTATGAAATGTGATTGATTGAGCTCAATTCCATAGGGCACGTGGGCTCTTTTGAAATGTTCCAGCCATGAGTCGAAATTTTCTTAAGGGGTAGACAAACTTCGTTTGAGATGGCATTTTTCTAAATCGTTTACCTAAGTATGACCCAAATTATTCCTACAAGCACAATTCTCTGTAGCACCTGTGCAACTCAGAATAGTGCCATTACGGCGAAATAACCATAGCGCACGTCCATGTAAAATTGTATCCATTGTCACGATAGGGAAACTGCCGTGGTGTAACAATAGCATGACATTTCGTTACTACAAAACACTTTCCTCTTCTGTAGCAACACAATGCGAGCGAAACGAAGCAACGCTGATTATGTGGAGAGCATAAACCGCTAACATTAAGACGACCAGGGTGATTCTCTTATGCGGTCATTCAATTACGTAAAAGTACCTGTAAGTGCAAACAAGACACCTTTTGCGGATATTGCACAATGTTATAAAACCACCAACGAAGATTTTAGATGACGACTACGGGAAGCAACACACATTCCACCTATTTCCATTTCATCGGAAACTGACAGCAATTTTTTATTGATTTGGAAACTCCGGAAATCACTGGGTATATCCGCAAATGTCGAGCATAAGTAAAGAAATGATGCATTTATTTAGCAATGGACTAGTGTGTGCATGAAAGTGGATGATACTGTACCTCAAACAACCCACGAGAACATTTCTTTCGAACACGAAATAAAAATGGAGGAGGGCAAATGAAGTGCTGGACTGGTTAGCATTTCATCATTTTTACATGAGATCATGATCATGAATCATGAAGCATTCATGAAAGCAGCATGTGACGTGAGGTAACCTAAAAGTTGTTAATAGTAAAGACACCTGTAAAGCGTTACACGAACAACATATTTTATTTTTTTGCTTTCTACATTTTCGCACGTTGTTGCATAACTTCTTGATAATTCATTTATTTGTTACTATTTGGGTAAAAAGTATAAGCAGTGTGGCAAATATTTAATATTAAAGTTATTTCAGGAGCCGTCACACAATTACATAATGTTAAGTAAAGGGCAGCTGACAGCATCGAAGATATGCGATTTGAGAAAACTAATGTCTTCCATAGAATTTGTGCCGGAATAAAATATTTAGAGTCCTATAGTTGTGAATACCGTCAAAAGTTCCCCCAATTCAAATTTTTTATGAGATTTTGTTTGCATTTTACGGGCAAAATCTGGATTTTTATTTTAAGAGCCAACTGAAAAATCGCAGTACAACCACAACAGAGGTTGTACTGCGACATGCAAAGCTTACGCTTTCAGAAAAACATTCGGGCATAACTTGAATCAATTTTGAGGCAAAAAATCGAGTTTTTGAAAATAAATTCGATCTGGCTCTGTAAACGTTTTACAGTTAAAGTTTGAAAGTAACGCTATTTGCTCAATATCACAACTGGCAATATCGAAAACCAATTTTTCTCAAAATGCAATTCTAAAAGCCTAAAGTTTTCATGTCAAAATCACTATTATGTTACAGCAATTTTACCAAACAAATTGAATAAACGCACATCCAATCGCATGAAGCTTTGGTTTGGTTGATGGAAAGGCAAATAATCCAAATACATTGTGGTTTGCTACAATTCAAAACTGCTACTCACTTAAGATTGTTGTCACTTGAGTTGGGTGTCAAAAATCGTCAAAATGGAATAAAAATGCCCATAATGGTCTTATCTGATCAAAATTGACTGAAAAATATTTTATCGGGACTCCCCCTATTGATTTTTTCGACGTTGTTGAAGCCTTTACACAATGTCCACTTTACACGTCAGCATTACAAAACAATCTTGAAAGAAACTTCTAAATGTCATACCTTTGAGGTTATATATTTCAGCAAACTTTAGACACGAACTTATTAAATTTTGGGGAATTTTTGTGTTCATCCAGATTGTTTATTCCCTTAAATGTGTCTTAATAAGAAACAAAGGAACATTTATTAAAGCTTAAACACCAAACATGCACGGGACAGGAATGGTTACCGCACCTTTTAATCAAATGAATTGCAGTTTACGTAGCTAATGCTATCATGCATGGTTTTCACTGATACCAAAGGAAGAATTGACGGCTGCATTTTATAACATTATTATGTCAAATTAGATTGTTTATAGCTTTAAAATTTTACTTCTAAAATGTAATAGTACAATCCAATAACTTTTTAGTCTATCCATTAGGGCATTCACTTTGGGAATGAACGCCTACGTTATAATAACGGCGAATGGGTTCCTTGTGTGATGTTAATGTTGCCTTTAGTTTTAAGAGAAGTCGTATAAATTGTTTCACGCGTCCTCCAATGACATTATATATGCTGTAAACAGCTAATAAAACCTCCATTTAGACCATTTTTCAGACACTAAAAACTAGAAATCAAGAGTTATTATGGCAGAAAGCTGCATCTAAGCTTCACTATTACGACTCCAATAAGGCTACTTTTAATATGCACTTTTCATACCTTAATTCATGACTTCAAGAATGACATTCTAGCACGAAACTGGTGCAGAAAATTCCAGCGTTTGGTTTGAGGGGAAAATAGTAGCACAGTGGACTAGACTTTCTAGACTTTCCCCTCCATTTCACAGTGCTTTTGTGCGAAACAAGTGATGAAATTTGCTTCGCTCGATGAAGTAATGCCACCAAGATAGGACAAAAAAAGTTTAACGTTGGAAGTGATAAGTGATCCTTCTTTACACACATTCACATCACATGCCTTCTGAGAGCGACTTTAATCAATTTTGGTGTTCTTACTGAGTGTCAGAGTGAGACTTTGAGCGGAATGTAAATTCTCACTAAGGACTTCAGAAGAAGAGCAGTGACTGACACTCTTTTCCACTTTTCTTTTAAAACGAAAGTTTTCGAATCCGCGTTTTAATAAATTAAGAATGGTGATGCTCAGTATTTCATGAATGGTTGGATGTTTCCGTTTCCTTCATCCAGTGAAGGAAATTAAATGCTTGTGAAAAGAGGGATTTACTTTTCATTCCGGAATAAAAAAAAATCACAAAACTGGGACTTGCTCTATTGAATTTTTGCTTCATGTGGATTTATTATCCCATTCTTTATCACAATAGGCTTCATTTAAGCTTCAACTAATACAAAAATGACAAAGAACATGTAGTTCACGAAGCATCTAAACTCCGAGCAATACACATTGAATGAACTATTGCTCTTTCATTTAAACAATTGGAACACTCCTCCATTTTCCATTTTTGTTCATAATTAAAAATTAGAATTGCTTATTCCAAGATAGCATCGCGCAATTTGTACTGAAAAGCCTTCTTGTGAGCATAGCATATTTCATAATTGGGTTTCCCCAATGCTCTCAATGTTCACAGTTTATCTGTGTGCATCACACACAATGAAAAAAGAATGAGTTTGTAATGACATACATTACGACACATTTCTAAATATTCTATATCAAATCATTAGTTTCTGTTGATTTGAATGGAAAGTAATTTTCAAGGATGCTTGTTATTCAATAATTTGATACTGCCAAACGAGCAGCATGGATGTGCCAATACTGGTAAGCTTGCAATTAACGAAGCCATTTTAATATTTCTATTCAAGCTTTTCCAGTGGCGGAATAGGAAATAGTCTTGTATGTCGTTGGGGACCGTTGTCAGATACTTTTAATGGTATCTTCAATGATTCTTTGAATACAAGCATGAAATTAATAAAAGGAAAGTCTGCAATGTCGAAGCTAAATGCAAGTGAAATAAAAGTGCTAATGAGCATCCAATGAAAGTTATACAACATGGAGCTTGATTTATTCACCAACCATGCAGTGTTCTAATTATACCACTATGAAATATGAAAAATGGCACAAGGCACATAAAGAAAGCAGTCGTCGACCGAATGTACAGGAATATTGGGACAATTATGACGATGTAGGTAACGTTAATAATGAGGATGACGCTATAACATTTGCGTTACGTTATCAAACGAGGCACATTAATGTTGCACCTTGTGCCGAAGCACTGTAATAATACAATTTACGTATTATGAAACTTTGTTTGCTTTGGCTACACGCCACGGACATAATGCATTTCTTCACGCATACGTTCCCAAGAAAATCCATCCATCCGTCCGAACCTATTTTTAAAATTAGAAGACAAGATAGAAAAATAAATATTCTATCATCATCATACATTCCTTTTGAGAAATGTTTGAGACGAGGATATTAATGGACACACTGCTGTTTCTTGAATGCACGGGTGCGATGTTTAGGTGTATGATTATTTTATGACTACACAACTGCCTTAGGAGTTACAAGAAGGAGCATGTGTGCAAAAAGTATATTTTCCTGCCTTCTGCCTAGTTTCATTTTCATCATCTTTTAAGCTCCCGTAGCACGGAAAAGGAGATAATCAGTTGCACTAGTGCACACAAAAGAGAACTCACATAACGGTATTATGTAGCAACATTTGTCCCACAGGTATAAACCACGTTTCTTTCTTTCAACAGAGTACACAGAAGATTCTCGGCACCTTTCCATCCTCATCAGTTCCGCAAAAACAACTCAATCTCAATTATAATGTAGGTACTTGGACATTATCATGATGACGATGAGCTAGTGAAAGAAAGTAAAAGAAGGTAATCATCATCAACAATAGTGACCGTAATATTTGCATTGTGGTGATGTTGATGATGATATGTAGTAAGCTATAAGGCAAATGGTGAAAAGTTCTCACATATCGTTACTGTATCTCTATGTGATCTTGTTTCATGGATCAAAAATTTGTAAGTGGGGAGCTGTGAAGCTGGAGTGTTGCTTTGCTACCGCTACCATCATGAGTCTAACGAGTTCAGTGTTAAGGAAAGTGCCTCAAGCGACCATTTCTCTTTTGTTGTGGGAAGCATATGGTGAAAACAAAAGGAAAAATTATTATTTTTCTGTGTACCAGACATTTTCATAATGCTAGTCTGACACAAAACGCCTTCAGTGAGGATTAGCAATGCCAAATTCAGTAAAACTTCTTCGAAACGGTTTTCGAGGAAAAAGACACAAAATAATGGTCTCTTATATTAAGTTACATGTATCCCATAAGAAGGATGTTTCAGATAATCGTGACATTCATCTGTCCAGCGAGAAACGTGAAATAATGAGCAAGGAATGGAGCATCACGTTTCAAATTTTATTACCGGCTCCATTCATTTTGTACCCGCAACGTGCGATCATAAGCCATTATATCAATAAAAGAAATGGGGAAGGACGTGACTTTATTTAGTTTCCTCCGATCGACATAACTGTATAAATAATTACTCATCCTTCATTAGATAAGCTTCAGTATACACGCTAGAGTCAAAAACTTGTCCGATTCTCAATAAACCATCGACATATCGGAGCGTCCTGTCTTTGCACGCTTACTCATGCATTACACTCTATTACTCAAACATTCGCCTCAACCTGATAGAACAGAAAAAAAATTGTGGCCAATAAAATGCTATGCACAAACAACTACGTAGTTTATAGATGGCACGCTGTAGCACCAAATATAAATTATTGTGTCGTTTACTGAATGATGAATCATGGAGATTGCTTTGACAGCCCTACGAGCCCGAAATGTCATACTCAATTATTCATTTTATGTCACAAGAGTCATGTTTTTTTGTTTTGATACAGCGAGTCGGAGAAAGAATACGACTCGACAAATTACGGTATGAGCAAGATATGGCAGTATGTGGTTGATTCATTTCATTTGAATGGAGAAGCCTGCAAATTATGAATGTGTTCTTGTAATGTGTTTAAAAATATTTTCTCATTAGGAAAATCCAATTTTCTCTCGTCTCCTTTTGTTGGGGAATTAACAATAAAATTGAGACGTGAATTGCGTTGACACAAATTTTCATTTTCGTCACAAAAGAGATATTGCATGTTGTTGGTTTTGTGTGCCTATTTATATACTATTAATTACGTTTTGAACTTTTGTAACTGGATTACCTGTCGGATAAATGAGAAATTTTCATTTGTTCGCAACAACAACAAAAGAAAGAAAAGGCTACTTGGACATGCTATGTTCGCATTTGCCAATATCAGTGAAATTTCCAAAGGCACAAAGCGTGGCACGGCACACAATAGACTCGAAAGTTGTGTCGTAATTATGTTTATCGAGCCAGCAAAGAAGAGTAATTCAACTTTCAAACTCCTAGAATATTTCAGACTCTGATACCTAATTATTCATAAGGAAGTGCGCAATGATGCTGGCATAGTTTACCACAGAGCGACTAAATTAAAACAGAAGTAGAAAAGATATACCGCAAATGACGGTGGCAATTTTCTGCGAAAAAGTGGAAACCTTATAATTTTCATTTGCTAAAGTTGTTCTAAATAGAACGCGCAGTTGCTTGTTGTGAATGTTTGTTTATTATGTTTTCATCAACGTGCAAACAGTAAATACCTGGAAAACTGTGAGACAGAAGCAGCGCATTAGTCTATTTTTTGTCCTATGTGAAGAGCCATCAAAAATTGAGACGACGTGTGTACGTTAACATTTAGAAGTGAGCAGTTTTTCGCTCAATTCAATTCGAAACTGTTCGTTATTTATGAGTCCATAAAACGGTTGTGCTTTCTCCTTTCAAAAAGTAAAACTAACTTATTAAACTTTTTATGAGGCAGTTTAGAAACGCTTTAAGGATGTACTTGAGTGTTTTCCTGTGGAGGATCGCGGCAAACAAATTTTCAGAACGAGACAAAATGTACTGTCAAGACGAAGATTTTTTAAAAGCTTTTGTGTGTACTTCGCAACGAAGAGAAAGGTATTCTTCCATAAATTATGTGTCTGCAAATCGAAATGTAGAAAACGATAGTTGATTGAACAGTCTTTTCCTGCTCTACTCTCAGTCTTATATAAAATCCATTATTTCCAAGATTATTTTCACGATCACTCCGCATACATTCCTTTGCTTTGTGCGTGTCGCTCATAATTTGTCTGATAAAGGTTGAACTCTACAGCTACTGAACCCAGCAGGGTACTTCTATTTTGTTGACAGGAAAATTACATGGCTTCATAGTGAGAGCCGGAGAATTACAGAAAACCTTTATTGGTGTCACCGAAAGACTTCACTCCGACTCGAGCTTTTGTACATGTTTATATTATTTATTAATGATGTGGGTGCTTTATCGTGAGTGAAAGCTTTTCGATGGACACAAAAATAGATAATGGAGAAAACGGATAAAAATAGTGGGCAAATGAGGCGTACGATTTATCTGCAACGTGCGAATAGAAAAGCAAGTCTAAAATCGTAATGACATATTTACCTAGTGATCAGCTTTGATGATTGACGTTTTTTACTGATGGGTTCGTCGCGTTATATTTTATTTCTCTCCAGAAAACAGGCATTTTCGCTTCTGCTGCGGTTCCATCGTGGCAGACGTAGCAGGAACAAGTTGATAATATATTTAAAGAATAATCCAGCAGTTCTTCTTTGAAGGCGACGGCTCAGTTGCAACCATTATTGTTATTTCATTAATGACAAGCTGTGCACTCAAGAAGACTAAGACACAGAAAGTGACTCGCACACACCAACTTACACTGACACATTTTCAACATGTATTGTCTTTTCTCCCTCCCTCTTTAACTTTGTTTATTATTATTATTGTATTTTATTGTACGGAAGTGAGATACTATACACAAATTACGCTCACCATTTTCTGTCTCTTCGTCCGTAACTTCTTTATCGATTTAAGCAATGTTCCGGCGACGAAGAAGAGCGGCGAATAAATTGAATAACAACACGCCTAAAGACAGAAAATTGGTTCGAGTTTCTTAGTTTTAGTTTTCGCTTTGTATAAAGACAAGGAAGGACTTTTACTCATTCTACTTCGCCTTAGCCTTGTTCCTGACGATGGACAACTTTTTTCAAAATGGATGGTTTGCTTCTATTGACTGTTCTGTTCAGCGAGAGTCAACAAAGTCAAAATGGTGATGTAATGGCTTATGATGATGTTTCTTCTTTGATGATGGTATGGTGAGGGTAGCGACGAGGGAGCGATAGTTCTGATGATGTTATAGAGCTCAAAGAGATCTACTAACAAAATTTGTTTGACTAAATATATGCTGAAAGTTAGGTATAACTAATCTGAAATATTTTTCCTCTCAGTTGTTAAGCTGAGAAAAGTGGTGAAACTGTTTTCTGGCTCTTATCAAGTAGTTGAAGATTATATAAAGATAAAAAGGTTTCCTTATTTTTTCCCAGAAAATGTATGCCGTTATACTTAAACCGAAATACAATATAAAATCTTTTTTATTGAAATTGGATACTGGTAATAATGAGACAATAATATTTTCATATTTTCAGTTTAGTGTGCCAACAGCAGGTTTTCTAAATGCTTCCATTTGCATGAAACTATTGAAAAGTAAGGACGAATATTCAACTGTCAATTGTTATTGGTGAGAGAAAAGCTCCTTACTCCTTTTCTACTGAATCAGTCAGAAAGTTGCATTTCTACTTTTGAAAAAGATAATATAATAAAGAAAGTTTTCGCTGGTGAAAGAGAAACTAATAAAGGATCAAATTGTCAATTGGAATCTAAAAATGTTACTCTCTTTTTAAGTATCTGCTATATATTATTTTTCCGGACAAAATGCTTCCATCCTCATTTGGTTCCACTTGGAAAAGTTGAGAACACAAAATTGTTTACCTCCACTGCTACTTTGTTCCTTATGAAATGAGCACGCTTATTTACTCCAGCATTTGTCTCAACTTTTTCTTTTCCCGTTCCGCCGGAAATTACTACGAAACAGCGGGCAGCCGTCAATTCACAAAAGAAGCAGAATAAGAAAAGAGCGGCCAAAATAACAGATTGTGCCGCAACTAAAATTGTGACTCCATTCCTTCCCTTCTCCGTCAGAAGGGGAAAGAAAATTTTTCGGTTTTTTGGATAACGGTTATTCTGCACCAACACATTTGGAGTGGAGTAGGAATGAAAATAATACAGTTCTGATGATTATGTGTTATTCGACCGTGCACAATTCAGATAGACAAGATATCTGGTTGCGCCAAAATTGGTATCTTCCGCGAATGCTCTGGCTTCTGTCATGATTGCGACTTCTCCTTTCCTGATGATAGCTGGTGATAATGAGGCAAAAAGAGATGCGAAGATAAGGAATATTTTTCTGTCTGTGACCACTACATTATATGAGAGTCAAATGACACAGATGAGACAGCGCTGCGACAACTAATTTTCCCTTCCTCTCTTATTCCCCTTTGATTTTGCCTGCTTCAGTCAACTGCCAAATATTCGAAACGAACCTTTCGTCGATGATATTTACAGCAAAAAAATATTTTTGATAAAATATTTTTTTAATCTATGGATGAGAGAGTAAACTTTGTAGAAGTAATATGCGTGTGCTAAATTTATGAGCTGCTAACTTTTCTGTCTTGTGTAATGTTTAAATGTGAAGAAATACGGCGGAATGAGTCGGTAGATCTGACAAAATGTTATTTCTAATTTCTTGCCGAGTCTCGCGTGCTTCTTCATTCGAAGACAACTTCCACAAATATGAGACAGTGTGCCAGCCACTCTCAACCTTTTTCCTTCTCCGTCTCTCTCTCACTTCTCACTTGCATGGAACACAGAAAGCCAGCAGGCAGTGAGTGAGTGAGGGAGGGAGAGCGAGAAAGAAAGACGAAAATGAACACACTACAGCAGCAGCACTTCTAGTGCGAGAGCAGAAATGAACGCCTTGCTTGGCTGGTCAGATTTTTTTTCATATCCTTGTGTGTGAATAAGTATGAATGCTTTTTCAATTCGACTAAAACGGTAAAACTACCGGGGCACGAGAAGAAACAAAAATATTGTACGGCTTTATTTCGCTCACACAAAGTAGTGAATATCTATCTCAGCTCACGTTTCTTTCATTAGAACAGAAAACGTATGCCTTTTTTCAACGTTTCACTCTTTTTTAACGGCAAAAAGCAGCAGGAGTTGTATATTTTGGGGGTATCGACGTCTCCTCCTCATACATTTCAAATGGCTTTTTATTCATCCTGCTCCGCTCACCGCCACCGCTCTGTGCGAGGAAAATAGTAATATTGGCAAATGCATGTACAATCGGTGTTCCATAAAAATGCTACATTTTGATCGAAACCAATACACGTAATCGTGCCATGTAGCCCCGTTGAAAATTACTATTAATACTGTGTTCGTTTTTCCCTTTCACTGACTGATCGGTACAAGGATGTTTTTTGCACGGTTGTTGTTATACAAACACAAAACTACTACAACGCAATACTACCGGAAAAAACGCACAATTCTGCCTAACCGGTCTAAACCGACGTTCGAGAATGAACACAATTTGAAGTTTCTGTTTAGGTAGTCGAATCGTGTCCCGCGGTGCTAGAAAAAATAAAGAACTAAGCAAAAGGCTGCCATGTTGTAGCAATCATTATTGTAAGTAAATGTATTGGTGGTCATGAAAAATCTGTCAGACTTCCAGACATGAAACGGTGTTTTCTTCCATTCACTTGATGGCTACTGCCACTGCCGTAAACATTTTTGACAGAATTGTGTATTTTCAAAAACGAATAGTTGACAAGAAAAAAGCGCAGACGATGATGGGATTGATCGGAACGGAACAGAAGTTGAGTTGAGAGCTTTATTCATTCTTCCACTCATCCTTATTCTGATATTTGAGCAATTTTCAAATTGTGTTTCTCAAAAAAAAATGTTGGTGGCTGGTTATGGTCGTACCCTGTTGTGGCCACGGTGGGCAACTCAATGTTTCGTTATTTCCTTTTTTCTTGTTCTCGAAATATGTTACAGAAAAGAATAAAGTCGTTGTACAAAGAACATTTTCGCGAAACTACACAAAAAATACAATTTTTGTCAACAGCTTCAAATATAGGAGAGAGCAATTGTGTCAAAAGAATGGATTTTTATGCGGAGGTGGAGATAAACTTGCATTTTACATTCAGTAACAGAAGACAAGTTCCAGGTAAAGGTGGGAGAGGCAGGCAGTGTGCATTAAGCAGTAAGCTGTGAGTGAAATAAGAGTACATTTTGGATTACACTCTCGGGAGAAGAAACGACAAAAAAAAGATCGTTTAATATTATGCAAAGGAATGAGTGCAAGTCGAAGGCAAAAGAAGAGGAGAAAGGAGGAGAAGCGACGAAGTACGAAAAGCCATACGAAACATGGTGCGTCTTTTTATTGTACATCTTCGTCTGCTGCTGCAATATACAATGGAGGTGGAATTGGAAATGAATATGATGGCAACAAGCATTCTGCAAACGACGTAGAGAGTTATGTTAGACTGTTCGACGAGAATGTGACTTGTGTAGGAAAAAGTGAAATGATGATGACAGAAGATAGAGAAAGTTGCAGGAGGAAGAGTAGGAATAAAATAAGAACTGGGTGGCTTTGGTGTCACTCTTCCATCTTCATTCTTCACATTGGAGAAACACGATGCTGCTGCTGTCATAATATGACTCAGTCTTATTTAAAGGTCGAAAGAGAAGGAAATAAAGGACGAGAGAGTGCAATTGTGAGGGTTGGAGAGAGCGAGTGAAGAGCATAAAAAATTTAATTTACCTATATTTACTGCCTAGTGGCAACAGAATAAAACACTAAAGACAGTACGCGAGTCAATTTTACTCAACGAACCGCTAAGATCGTGCATCAAACATGGAAAGTGTCCCATCACATCGCTTTCACAAAACTCTAAACAATTTATGCAGGAACAGACGAAGTGGTATGAAAAGTAAGAATAATGGCTGGAAAGAGGATCCGTCCAAAGAAAGTTACCATAACATGAAAGTTTTTATATGCGACAGTAGACAGTCCTAGTGAAACTGTCTTTGTTCGTTCCTACTTGCAATTAGAAGAGGAGCAGAAAATCAACAGTCGTTTTGTCTATATTTAAACTTGCTCTAGAATTGAGAATATATTAAACGCTGACTAATCACAACGGCATATGACAGGCTGAAGTTGAGCTGCAATATAATGAGTTTTCTGTAGTATGATTTTATGCAGGTTACGAATTCCTTGTAATTGGAAATTGAATGAAAAATCTGTTCGCTTGCATGAAATGTGTCAGTCTCCTTGTCTCTTATTAGTAGAAAGGTAAGCCTTCACTCAGTTTAGAACATGTCTGACAATTTTCATTTTCATAAAATCTTGTATTTTACGGACAGCAATTCTGAGTATGACCAGCAACGTACGTACGTACCAGAAATATTTGAAGAAAGTTTGCAAAACTTTGTCGGGGTGTGTCGTAGCACTTATAAAAATAGGCCAAATTTATGTTCTGCGGAGGTCGTAAACTAGACCTTTCCCTCTGGAATAGTGGCTAAATTTGATTGACACGTTCTTGTGGGCTTGTGCAGATGAGCGAAAAGCTGATAAATGATATATAGCAAACTATCATCACAGAGTGATGTAGAATGACATTGTGAATGATGTACTGAAATGGAGCTTAGATAAGAAAATTGCTTCCTTCAAAAGACTCTTTCTTGAAATTTAGCACAGCTGAATAATACCAAGCTAAATATATAAAAAGCAATCGATGTTTAGTTAGCCAGCTGAGGTATACCTTATAGACTTATATTTTGAAAAATACGTAGTTGGAAAATATAGTTTCCACTTCCAGTTGTATGATTAATTTATAATTTATAAGTAAATAGTTGCTCAAAACGCACACCATATATTTAATGTAAAGCGTCTTTATAATTTACCACGAAAGCTTTAATTATTTCGTTTGCATTGTATAACTATCAGCAATAATGTGTCGCTCTATTTCCATTTCAATTAATACTTTTGTGAGACTACAAATCAAACTCTAGCAGTTTGCAAGTGAGACAATTTGGAAATTTCTCTCTACCGAACAAATTGGTTATGCAACTTAAAAGTTTACCCAGCCATTACATCAGGCCTGCTGGACCGTTCATGTGTATGACTTTATGCTAGTGCCAGATGACAAGATAAAATATGACAGACGTGAAGTGACACAATAAATAAAATAATCATATTCACATATGTTTGCTTTATCGATCTCGGCGAAAGTGCTTATCTTGTGCCAGCATTCTACTCACTTTACGAGTAATTTCCATCGTATCCTTTTTTGCAAAAATTGTTTCATGTCCAGTCCATCGCAATGCCATCGGCTAACCCAGCCATATCATACTTTTGGAAAAGCACAAACGTAGCACTTCAGCCTCGAGAGAGAAAAGGCAAACAAAAAAGCGAGGAAAAAACGAGGCGGATAAAAGCAAAAGCGAACATCAAAAACTGCTAACATTTAGCAGTAATCATAATAACCAGTGCGTGTCTCATACAAATATACATATTTTTGGCCGCAAGTAAGTTAACTGGAAAATAAACGAATTGATAATTTATTTTATTTCAGTGGTCACAATAAATTATCCACTCCATCACACAGTTTCACTACAAGCAAACAAATCTTCACCAATGAAATCTACTGCGGCAGATCATTACTCATTATTATTCCAAGCACAGAAATTTCCCTAAAAATAAATATTTCCCCTTATTTGTACCAGGTGTATTTCAAATTGTAAGCTATGTTCCATAAGTATGTAGTGAAACTTAATATCCGGCAGAGTACTTCTTGAGCATGCATGATTCATGAAGACATGTCTTCTTTAGTTTTATTTCACTTCTTTACTTTCTCCCGCTCTCGCTCTTTCCATTACTATTCATAATTCCGTTCTAGATGGATCGTTTTCTTTTACTGGAAAGTACAGAGATTAGATGGACACATGAGCAACGCTCAGTTTACAGTGCTCCTGGTTTGAGTGGGTTCTCGTGCCAGATTGGATTAGTCTTGAGAGGCTTTTTTCTGAATTTATCATTACAGTTTAGTCACTTACTGCAAATAATTTGAATGGATTCGTGACTGGCGTCCTCCTTCGAAAAATCATGAAATAATGAATAGACACACAGCACTTGAGTCGCTTTTTGTTAGCTCTCTGTAAAGCCTTGACTGCCTATCTCTGTATTTTCCTATTAACGAATACTTCATGAAAAATGGATTTCTCTTTCGCTTGGGCTCTTCTCGTCATGCAAAATCGAAATAGGCTCGCTTGGAGTTTTCCTTTAACTACAAAACCTACGCGTTGTATTCTTCGTATCGTGCGCACCAATCGACCTGCCTTTTAGATGAACTATAATTAGGAAAACAAAAACCAGAGTGAACAGCTGCCTTCTATCTCTCTCACTAATGGCGTGCTTCTCCCTTTATCATCAGTCCTAACAATCCATCTCGCAGGCACACGAGTGGAAGAAAGCACACGACAGGAGAGAGAAACAGAGTTTTCAAATTATTCATCAAATGTAATCATTGGCTACAAATACAATCATTCGAGTTTCCCAAAACGTAGTGAAAACTGTGTGCATGCATAGGGGCGTCTGAGTGTGGTCAAGGCCGAGCAGTATGTGGGCACATAGTTTTAATCACGCCCGTCAGTTTATCAACATGAACCACACACATGATTCAAACTCATAAAAAGACAAGTTTTCTCACATCCGCCTACTCCGCACTTTACTCTAGTAAAACTAAAGGACCCGGGAAAGCGAAGATAAAGTGAACAACACTTTACATCACTCAGTTTAGAGAGGTTGGCTGCATATATTTTTATTAAATATAATATAATATTAATCCGTCCTTGTTTACTTTTGCCCTGCAAAATCAGATACACAAACGCAAAATTCATATTGTACTCGTCAGCAAAATTCTATGAGTATATTCCGGTTGGCTTTGTTTTAGGACTCGGTTCATCAAGTATGAGAGCCATGGTGCAACTTTCCCCCCTGGTGAAATAAAAAAATAACTTTATCACTCGTGTATGCTCAAACAACATAATACCAAGCGCCATACTAGATGACTACCATGGTACACTTTAAATAGTATTCAGAATTCAACCTTTTGGCGAAAAGAAATTTTTTGACAACAGAAGAAAGCAGTGCAGGAGAAAGGAAAAAAAGTGAAAGTTACAGGAAACTCATTCTGCAATTTTTCTGTATAAACTTTTCATATTCTTCGCACACTTTGCTATCTTCATGCTATACGAAGTAAATAAAGGATTTAGCCCATTGCTTTTTCTCCTATTCTATCGTGTATCATAGTAATGTTACAGGAAAAGTATAACACACAGAAGTATTTTTTATGACATACAAATTATGTACTCCCCCTGTCCCTTTTCTTATATCTGCTTCAAAAAATGTATGGTTCATTTTAGTACTCCTGTTGTAGGTATGCAACCATTCATCTTCATATACAACCTCTGTCCTTTCCCTGGCACGTATACCTAAAGAAACTTTGTCAAAGCGTGTACAACACAGTTCCAGCCAGACTCTAACTAAAACACGACTTACTTTCTATGCTCCGAGAAAAATAATATCAATGTAACGTAACAATTCCAAGACGAGTAAAAATCTCGTTTCGGTCGGTCTAATCAAGACTCAATAATCGCAATGTTCTTTCTCTCCCTCTTGTTTCGCTCCAGTACGGAAATGCACTCTTTTTCTCATGTGTGGTCTCATGAGAATCCGCATGATCATCATGAAGAGAAAGCGTAAATAGGTAAAATACATATATTGTATTGTATGTATGTGTGCACTCAAGAACTATACTCTGCAACTGACTTGATAGTGTTTGTGAAGTGAATGCCGGAGAAAGCTACTTTCCCTTTTGTACTATTTTCATCTCTTCTTCCACCATGATCATCGTTATTCTCGCATCCTCTTGATGATTCTCTATTTTCTCCAGCCCACCTTTAAAAAGATGAGCAACTTTGTCATATGTTACACAGAAGGGAGTAAAAGTTACACTTTTACTCACATGCTCTATCATGATGATCAACGTGTTTCCTTTTTATATATTGTTATTCTAGATGAAGATTTTCGCAGAGCGGTTTTATAACACGACGGAAGAGAGCAGAGGAGGAAAGACAAGCAATTCCTTTGTTCATCTTCAGTCATTTCACTATTTACGTGCAATCGCAATCAGTCTGTCATTCCTTTGCTCTGTGTGTGAGTCAATTTTTTTCAAGAATGTCTCCATTTTGCAATTGGTGTATGTGCTCCGTCTGTCAGAGATAACCTTAGATTCTCCAGCAGTTTGAACAGATTACATGCTCACATGCCTTCCTTTCCTTTTCACCATTTCAACATCCGATCCATATTCTCCTTCATCATCATGAGCAAGTTTTTTGTATTGTACTCACACATCGTCTTACGTTACCACTTATGCAGTACAGACAGTCGATGTGAGATTACCAATTCCCAGCACGTGTAAAAACCTTTCCCGTCTGAAAGGTTTAGCGTAGGAATGAATAAGCAGATAAAATGTACACGGCTCAAGGGGACGCAACAAGACTATCGCAACTTACCTTTTTAAGTAAGTGTCTATATAATAAACACCAGTGTCGAGAATGTGCAAAGGCTTACGAAGAAATAAAATAAGATTCCAGATTTCTTCTTACCACTCGTCTCGAAAAGTTGATTGGATTCAATGGATGAATTCATTTTTATTTATTAAATAAACCAGTAGATACAAAATGGAACCACTTGTTCAATCAATTTTACGTTTACGGCCTTCGGCTATTACTGCTCCGTCATGTAAGGTCGTTCACGTAATTTTTCATTATTGCACAACATTCGCAGAAAGAAAGGGAAGAAGGAACTAAACCTTCTCAACAGTTTTGTGGTGGCTCTGTAAAGAAAAAATCAAAAGTTAGGAAGTGTGGAGCATAACACAAACATTTTATTCTCATCAAGCAGAGTGGCATGCTGAAAATCATGAGTAGCAGGAAATGAAAGAAAAAACTATATTGAAGCGAATCACTTTCGGCTTGACTTATTTTCTTGTTCCTCGAGGCCATTCTTTCGACAGAAAAATGGAGGAGTTTAAAGAAACGATAGAAAAGGGTCAAAGATAGAGAGATGCTTGATGCTTTTGCTGCTTTTCACAACAAAACCAGTGAAACACGACAGAGCTTCCTTTGTCTGCCAAACTAAGGGAGAAAAAAGATATCAGTCCTCCGTTTTGTGTTTGTCCAGAAGAAACTGCTTGAGACTTGAACCGCGCTCATGGAAATCTTCGTTTCGTTGCTTCGAGTGAAAGCGAGATTTTATTATTGTTGACAAGAGCACGAGGGATGAACAGAAGCGTCGTCTGCGAGGTAAGTATGCATGCACAAAGTGGAGAAAGTTGAAAAAGTGGAAAGGTGAGGACAACGAGAGTTTAAGAGAAAGCACGCGGACCGAGAACGTGGAGGAAAGACAGAGATTTGTAGTCGATACTTCTTTGAGAGCAATTCCAATGCATAAATCTCTTTTTCTCTTCTGGCAGCACCGACTAGGTAAACGTTAAAGCCGGCGCTCAACCACTCGAGCATTCCCAAAGACATGTTAAGAGATATTTGAAAAAAATGTATGTACATTATTTTATGGACGGCAGAACTTTTTCGGCTTGAAAATGCCAAAGCGAAATCAATTTTGGAACAAACGAAGTACAAAACCTTTTGCTTGTGCCCCTCTCGATTTCTATTTGTGTAAAAATATTTCCGTATCTTTGTTCCAAAGAAAACCTAATATATATTCAATTTTTACATTTCATTCTTTCAAACGAGAGCAAAATGTATGTAAATTGGATGAGAAGAAACGCTCAAACCAGATAAAAGGCAGAGGTTCAAATAATGTTTTCTACAGTAGGACATAACTAGTCACGGGCGAAACGAAGTCTTTACTCTGGCATTTATAAATGCTGAAACTAACTTGCCAATTCAGATTGCCAACTTGGGTAAAAGCAATCGGTACTTTTGAAAGGTACTCAAATTTTAAAATCGTTTCTCAGAAAAATTATCCATGTACTAGTACAATTTTTTTACATTTCAATATCAATTCTCAATCTGGAATATCTTATGCTTCTACTCAAAATTTACTTCAACCGTACGAACCCAATCCAATAGCTTTTATACTGATGATAATCGACCATAAGTCTGATTTAGACATAACAATCCCAAACACATGTCGAAAGAGAAAGCATTTAAAAATCATTCTTATACAATACA
Organism: Cyphoderus albinus; assembly: GCA_021029165.1. Classification (NCBI taxonomy): domain Eukaryota; kingdom Metazoa; phylum Arthropoda; class Collembola; order Entomobryomorpha; family Paronellidae; genus Cyphoderus; species Cyphoderus albinus. The sequence continues at coordinate 2,896 of VYYJ01000398.1, read as the reverse complement.
ACAGCATTGTTATTGTTCGTTCATTTTTCAGCTTCGTGGCAAGTTAATCATTAGCCATTGGATTGGGTTAGGTTATTTGTGATTGACCTTGGGTGAGTTACATATCGCTGCTGTTCCTTGATAAAGGCCCAATGCAATTTTTGTTCGTCTTGACGAAGCGTTATTGCAAAAAATGTTCATTTTGACAATGTGCTATCGACAGTTGTCAAAACAGTTTGAGAAGGTGCTATCAACCAAAACTAAAATTTTACAGGAGAAGCGAAATACTAAATGATAAGTCAAAATAAAATTAATCATGTGCAAATTGCGTTTATTTCATATTTTCCATTGCAGATTTAACAATATAATTATAAAGACAAGTTATGAGATCAGATTTGATTGACTGTATTACAATACAATTATATTTTATTGCTTTTGATGAGGCAAAGATACGTAGTAATTGTGACTTGTTGAAGGAAGCACCGATAACATTTCCTGAAGATCATTGTACTTACGTTTTGAAATTGGCAATCTCTTTTGGTATAAATTGGGACACCCCTTAATACTCATTTTGCGAGCTGTTTGAGGAAGTCCAATCCAATCATGCTCATGATTTAGTTTGTAGAATATTTTTCCAGTAGGTTCATATTTTAATTGTCTTAAATCCGTTACGTGTGGCTCCCCTTTCTTACTACCAGGTCTAATACTGCTGTAGGTCTGAGATTTGGTATAATCACGAAACTCCGAGAAATTCAAATACTGAACGTCGTAAGGAGCGGGCGATTTTCTGGCGTCTTTGCAAATCTTGATATAGTCCGTTGGAAGGTGAATAACTTTGTTTTTTAGATTTCTTTCAATTGTGCTGTGTACTGAGTCGACCTCGTTTTGGGTATGGCCCTTCTCTAGGTACTTTTGGGTAATAATTTTATTTTTCTTGACGGAATAGTTCAGTAAAGCTGAAGACAGAACCGCATTTCTATTTTGATTGGTACAGCCGTCACTGTAGATTATAATCGGCAGATTATCGCTAAAATTTTCTTCGAGGTAATTTATCAAACATGTAGCAAAAACTGAAGCAACCAGTTCACCCTCCGTCTCGTCCCAAAGAAAGCACTTTGCATGACGAGTACTTAAATTAAAAATAGAAAAGTTGTGAATTGCTAATTTAGTTTTGTAGTATAAAGCACTTGCATTTAGTTTAGGCGACAAAAACACTGCCTTGACGTCTACTACAATTACATGACATTTTTTTGCAATTGCTAATAATTTGTCACGTTTCTTTTCGTTTCGGGCGGATTCCTTTTTCTTTATGTGCTGATTAAAATCTTCTTCGGATAGGTTCCCTTGTTTGTAGGCACAACAGGTATCACATTCATCTTTTTTTGGATGGTAAATTGAAATTTTCAGTTCCTTCATCAATGCAACAAAGTGAATCCTTGAATAAAACGGTGTGTTTTTTTCTTTGCAATCATTTGCGTACGCAGAGTGTAATTCGCTATAATTTTGAAACTCAGGTTCTATGTACAACTGTTGGGTATCAGCTCTGCAATAATGGCTAGGAAGTTTTGGCAGCTTTTGCAAAAATTCTCGAGCTGAGATTTCCTTTTCCGACGAATTAACTTTGGGTGCATTTTGTTTAAGAGGCAAGCTTTCTTCCTTTTCAATGAGCCAATTACGGACTTTGCCTTCTCTTCAATCCAAGAGTGTGAAGAAACATTCCACGGCACACATGTCGTTTTATGCCGTTCAATTTAAGATAATAAATAAACGTCTCAGATCGGCGAGAATCCAATCCTTTTCGAGGTTGATTGGTCGTCGTACGGTCTACCAAATTCCGAACGCATGTTTTCTTTGCCTCCCAATCCATTAGATTCCAGAAATCTTTAAAAAGTTGATCCCGTGCCGTTTCGGGAAACTGACTGCAAAATCGTTTGCTGGACTTTGCACAAACTGAAGATTTACAGGTTGGTCCCATTTTTCGGGCCTTCTTTGGTTTTTCCAGAACTCGTTTCTTTGAATTGTTACCAGCGGAAGTGTATCCTAGATATTCCTCTCCACGCATTCGTTTGGTTTTCTGGACTTGATTGACCCAATTTGACTTTCCAAGATGTTTCCGCTTTCGTCTCTTTCCCAACAGAGTCTAATGTTAAATTAAACACAAGTTTGAAGTCATTTGATTGACTGAATGAATAAATAAATGTTACAAAGTTGAGAAATGCTAACTGGAGAAATTACCTCAGTTCCTGCTAATTGCAAATCAGAATCTGCGAATCCATTGTGGGATGAATTTTCGCTTTGCATATAATCTTCGGCAAAACTGACATTTTGTCTGAAATCTATTTGTAAATAAAACAATAACAATATTTAGTTAAAAATATTTAAATCTACATCAACATTAAAACATTACGATGTATGAAAACTTAATTTATTAATAATTTTACCTGTTGAAATATTGGAGAAATCAGATCCAGCAGCTTTACAAGCTTCTAGTAACTCCTCGACTGTAACTTCCTCAGCTTCCGCCATTTTAATTTACATAATTTTTACGAAAAAAAATATATAATTAAAATAAAATCACTGGTCAAAACAATCCAGACGGCGAAGTGAAGTAGAGCCAATAACCAGCTCACGTCTTACCAAAAACCTGAAAACTTATGGAGTTTGAAAAAAGTTTATGCCGCTTTCTAACTACTTGCTGATACATAGGCAAGTAATATATGAAAATGTAGAGAATTAAATGGCCAATTTAATAAACAGAAAATCTCAATTTGCCCCACGGAGAACGATAGCACCTTATCAAACAATTTTGACAACAGTCGATAGCACATTGTCAAAATGAACACTTTTTGCAATAACGCTTCGTCAAGACGAACAAAAATTGCATTGGGCCTTTATCAAGGAACAGCAGCGATATGTA
>VYYJ01000397.1:0-62850 GCA_021029165.1 Cyphoderus albinus | reverse complement strand
AAATAAAAGACTGAAAATGTTTAATAAAGAGGATTTACGTCATTGTGTTTGAGTACATGGTCGAAGTACTAAACAAAAATTATTAGAGTTTTGACTTTTAGGTAAATGTTAACTATTAATGAATTAGTGATGGCTGCGTATTTTCTTAGAATTATTGCTTAAAGTTCTAACATGCGGAATACTGAATTAAAGTTTAGTTACCATCTAGCTCAGTATTTCAGATCAGTATTCATATGTTAATTATGGAAACAGTCAAAGGATGTTGTGTATCAGGTTGTATTAAAGCAATGAATAAATTGTTTACATAGGATTTTGTTAAGCAATTCAATTAAAAATTAGATTGAAACTAATATCTATTGTAAATATGTACCTACATCGTCTTTAATATTCGAATAACACTTTTGCAGTCGACTGTTGAGTCGGGGTCGCGGTCATGATATCCAGTTATAATTGGTTCATAAATACGTCTGGGAAAGAGGTACTTCACCTTCACAACTGATATCACAATTTAATTAAGTTATGCTTATCTCACCGAGATGTTTAGTATCATAGGCGCCTGAGAATTTTATAATGGCAATGAGAGGCTAAAATTAACCGGACTCAAATCCCTAATACACTTAAATACACATTAGAGACGGCGGAATTATAGTATCTGTTTTAGTGCTGGAACCGAAAACAAAATAAAGTTCATTACGTCATACGTTACGTTTAATTTATGAAAACAGATTCTTGGTGAATGTACACAAATATTTTAAGAATTTCTTAAATGTGTTATTTGTACTTTGGCATGAGGGTGGGATGATGATATGGTTTACCCATTATTCGAAATCACTTAACACGTGGAGTCAGACATTAGCTCCAGTGACCTCACATGAAAGTTTTTGACGAATGATTTTTTCACACCTGTATACCATTCATATAAATCAACTGAAGTTCTGACAACCATATAAATCCAATTTACATTAGGATGACATAGTGCTTTTGGTTTTGGTTAATACCAACTAAAATTTGTTTTAAAATTTACACTTGCTTTTAAACAGAAATTTCTGAGTATTGATTATCCCGACGCGGTTGCTTCCCCTAATTGGCACTTATGAAGTTTGGATATTTTTGGAAATCATATGTAGCTGTTAATTAGTAAAGATTATAATAATTTTGGTATAGGTTGTTCTTTATTAAAGTTTCAGTTTTCCCTATTCATTATTTCCAGAAGGACAAAAGGGCTAAATGAAAATCAGACTTTTGAGTTATTTTGCACTATATATAAAATAGACTACAATACAGTAGATATAAAAGTAAGGTCTGTTGAAACGTTTTTAACTATGGAACATGTTACATGTTTTCTCGTGCAAATATGTAATCAAATTAAATTGGACATAAAGTTAACAAAATAAAAATAAAAATTGTCGTCAGCCATATTTCAGTCACGTAGACATTGATTTCTTGTGTAATATATTTAGTTTTGTTTGCACAACTAAAGATAACCCGAATATGGTTCACAGTTCAAATTATGTGCCGGTACATCTACTTGCGTGCACAAATTTTAGTGCTGGAAGGGTTCTTTACAAACTATCTGTTTTCACGATTAAAAATGACGTATTACATTACTATATGTACATCTCATGTATTTTTACTGAAGAAGAGCTTGCAAAAAAATCCTTTATTTTTACTCATTATGTCATGTTTCAGCCTGTATGTAAGTTAAAGAGAGATATATAAACCAACTTACTTACATAGATACCTAACTTTGGCTCTGGCTCGAACTCGAACTTACCGATCTTATGACCACTGACCACTCAAAAAGTTCGTAGTCTATTCTATATAGACTATTAATTTTTGCATACGTTTTATTAATAATTGTAGCTTCAGTACACCACAGTTGTCCTCAGAACGTACGTGTTACCACTGTTGGCAACTTTCAAGAGGCGTAAAGAAACCTTCTCGTATGTAACTTCCATCATTGTCAAATCAGTTCGTTATGACACGATGATACTGATAATTTTAATGATTATATTTCACTAAGTCACATACATAGGTATTCATCTTAATGAATGAGAGAAGTGAATGATATCTTTGATCTCATCATTGACCGTTTGTCAACCATTTTTGTCATTATCACGAGAAGAAGGCCTGCGAAGTGTTGGTTTGTTAAAGGTCATTCAAGGAAGAGACGAATTCTCCTTCCATTTCATGTGCAAATACCTAAATAAATAATGCTCTCACGTCACGTCATTATTACAGGCGTTTCAGTTCTCGTCGTACATTTCTATTAAATAATAATTACGGGTTTATTATGGAATTCTTTTTCAATATCTGTTCGGACTATGACATCCTGGATTGATTTTAAAATCCCTTTTTATTTTAAAAAACATCCGGTTCATAAGCTACATTTGTTGATAGCGACTCCGGTTCATGTCCACTCTGAAATACAATTTAATCAGTGGGCAGAAATTTTTTATTAGAGCTATTGCCACCAATCACCAAAATATTTCAGTTTTTTAAATTGGAAGGCGACCAGATTGTGAATGTAGATTTATACATTTTTCCCTTGTGAATTGTTGTCTACATGCCCGAACTCATTTTCCTGCGAAGCCAAATTTTAGAAATCCTTTATAGGTTATAGGTTCAGAGTAAATGTAATCAATATCAAGTTCAAAGGTCTTGTATTTTCCACAGGTTGGTGGTTGGTTTACCTTGGGATAGAATTTATGCATTCCTTGTGTTTACACTTACCATTAGCATAATTAAATGAGAGCACGGACTTTAAAAAAGCTTTTGCACATTAAACTGCAAGTTCTTAATTATTATAAAACAATTATGTGAATCTGAAAATCTCACAATGTTTAGTGGAACTATTAGGGCACGCTCACTCCGTATTATTGGTAGGTACATTTATATTCACACAAAAGATGTCCGTTTTATTGAAACATTTCAAGTTACTTGCGCATGTTTTTAATAACAAACTACGCATTGATGTTTTGCAAAAAGCGAATAACAATTCGTTTACTATAACTTACTTTAGGTCTATGTTGCATATGTATGTTATACTTAAATGAAAGAAATGTATTCCATCCAAATGATCAGTGTCCTTCGGGGAATTTGTTGTTTGGAGCGTTTTCATCTGTTTGAATGAATCTCCAATTTGTGTGGGGTCAGAAGTCATTTCAGAAGTTGTTGAGGAATTGGGTTGAGACTGAAACGTTTCCTTTCCTTTGCGGAATTTCAGATTATGTAAAACTTAATTTAATAATCTACTAGACATGGTTAACCCTAACACATTGGCTTTGACGTTATCCTATGACGTGATTTTTCCGCTGTACTCTTATTTTGCTGTGCTTATCGTCCACGTGTGCTGCGAAACTTCGACCAGTGCGAATCCATAATGAAATTGGTTGTAGATTAGTTGGATGTTTTAATGTTTGGATACTTACTACTTACTGTACAGGCAGACATTAGTTAAGAGTATTTGAGCATCTTTGTCGAAGAGGTTGATGAATGTTGCTATTAAGCTTAAATAAATAATTGTATAAATACATGGCCTGGTGATAATTTGATGGCAATACAAGGTGAAGGCGCCCGATGTAAAGATCTCTGAACACTGGAGATTTCGTTGCAAATTTCATTTATCTTTTCGCTTTTTCATTGTTACATATTTCAAGTTACAGTTTAGGAATGATTTCTCGAAGAAACCACTAAATATCTGCGAAACTTGTTTCTGAGCTTAACTAAGTGTTAGTGCTTTTACGTTTCTCAATCCCGTGATTAAACTTCATTATTCTGCGTTTTGTGTAGGACTGGAATACGTGCTCGAAACTGATCCATTCAATTGCAAGCGCCTGGCTCTTTGTTTATAAGAATAGTGCGAGCAAAACATATTGCGACGCAGCAAAATGATTGAAACATGCGACTTGGAAATGGAAAGGCTGAGGGTTAAAGCAAGACTGGAAATTGGAGAGAAAGAGGAGTTGATACCGAAATATTTACAGGAATTGAAAGATGCAGTTAAAGGTAAGTTTCTTGTGGCAATTTCTAAAACATCTATACTTATAACAATTTGTACATCACTGTGATATGAAATTAGGTTATTAAATACATTGTAAAATAATCATTATTTCATATTTAAATAGATGATGTCGACCTGGCCATTCCAAATGACAACGAGTTTCTCATTCGTTTCTTGCGGGCAAGAAAGTATAACGTGGAGCGGGCAGCGAAAATGTTGAAAAAGTTTTTTGTCCTTCGCAACAATGTGAACGATATGATTGAGTTGATGAAGCCAACGAAACACGTTCAATTTTATAAAACTGAAGCTACGACCATTTTGAAAAAGAGGGATTCTAAAGGCCGTCACATTTTGCTTCTTCGCGCTGGTAAGTAGAACAAGGTCATTTATTGTGGACGAGGAAGTGCTCAAAAATTCGCATACAAGACAAATAAGTTTATTTTTACATGTTGTTTTAGCTCACTGGAACGCAAGTAAATATACTTTTGACGACATACTTGCTGCTATATTTTTAATGCTGGATGAAGCAACGGCCACATTGGATACGCAGTATCAAGGAGTTGTAGTCGTTGTTGACTTTAAAGGATTTGGGTTTTCACATGCAAGACTGATTGGACCACGCCGACTTCAAAACATTGCCAGTTTGTTACAGGTATTAATCCGACATATTACGAAGCGCTAGCTTCAGATGTTATCTTGAGATGGTCAAAAATGTAATGAAAAGAAGTCTAAATGTGTGACTTTGCAAATGGTAGGACTCATATCCGGCAAGATTTAAGGAAATCCATTTGGTTCATCACCCTACCATTTTCAATATGGTCTACACAGTGATTAAACCATTCTTAAAGGAAAAAATTAGGAAAAGGGTAAATTTCTAAAATTATCTTTCTTTTATCGCATTTTTACAAGTCATGACCTGTGCAATGATTAAACTTGTATACTTTTCTCGTAGATCAACTTTCACGCTCATGATATTGGTTCATTGAACAAGTTCATCGGCCCAGACTACCTTCCACAGCATTTAGGCGGAAAGCTTAATAATGATGAATTGTGTGATCAGGAACTTCTCAAAAGACTATTAGCGAAAGACGAGTACTATAGCGGTAAGCTAGTTCTCTTTCAGCGTCAACAAAAATGCTGTTTAATCATAATTCTGGTTTCTAATTTCTCATTTTACCCCAATTTTTTAATTTTTTTCAGTTCTCAAAACATATGGATACACACATTAATAGATAAATCACGTTTATTCTCCATTTCGTTGTACTTTCGTTATTGTTGTTAATATAATGGAATATTTCTTAGTAAGCAGACCATGCCTTTGTTATTATTAAGTCTATGAATTAACTTAGAATGCAAGACTACCTTTCAATAACAGTTGATTTCGCAATTGTTAGTACCTACATTGAATGTGTTTCCACCTCATACCAGGATTTTCCTTACTTTAGATCCGTATGTACTTTGTTTTGTATAATGTTAAGAAATTGCACACTGCGGTGCAAAATGTTTGCTTATTTTTACCTACATGTGATAACTATACTTAGCCCTCCGGAGTTGTAAGCACAACAAAATCTGTACTGTTACACGCTTGATTGACTTACAAGTTTCTAAAAGCAATAACGCGACCTTTAGTATATGTATGAACTTTGTATTTGTAACGCAATTCTAAAGATAAATAGCCTAATATTGAACTGGCCTTTGCCTTGACCAATGATGTTCCTACGGAATGTTTTATTACTTTAAATTATTAAGCGCAATTGCTGTTTTTGACACCTTTGAAAGAGGGAAAATTTCTGCTGGAAAGGCGTTTTTGTATTATATTTTTAACCTTTTTAAGTGGTTCAATTATTTAAGATTCTAATTATTTCCGTAATACCTCTAGTCTCATCCGATGGGGTATTCAATTATTTACGACCCATTAAGTTACGTATTTAACCTGTACATACCTATGCGTGTCGAGTGATAATGTATTAATACATTTGAGGCGTTAATTAAAAAATTCCACTTTTATGCAAACATTTTATTTCTACCATTCATTTGAGCGTTTATTTTTTCTAATTATCGCCTCCTATCGTCCAGTTTTCCATGCTGATAAACATTATCATTGGCTTTTACCATTAGTTGTGCATTTGTGCATTTTATTAACACGGCTGGTTAAATAGCTATCCGTCAAAAATCTATCGTGTCAAAGTTTTCAGACATTTTTGAAGTAATACCCAAAAGTAGGTACGGTAAGCAGCATATATTACATTCTATGACGCGACACCAAGGTCTGCATATGGACTATTTTCTCAGGGACAAAGATTTGGTGCCACTGGTCAAGTTATTTTCAAAAGAAATCACATCACATAAAATCCGTCATGAAATCTTTTCACTCACACTACGCAAATGGCCAAATGTGGTAGACCTACTTAACATTTGAGAACTAAATTCTGAGCGTGAGCATAAAGTATAAACTGCCACAATTTCTTCATATCAATACAATAAACTATGTATAATCTTCATATTGCCCTTGTTGTAATACCCTATGACCTATACTTCATTTGTGAGAAAGTTCATTTGCGAGTTGAAACATTTTTATTTAACTTCTAAATTACTATATAAATACAAACTAATTTATTTCTGCAAGCCACGTGTATATGATGATACTATACCCTGGTTGCTCCATAGGTAATATTGATTTTGAACATTTTGGTAATTTAAAATGTCATATTCGTCAGCTTCAGTCGTTTTTATGGTTCGTCTGCTAAAACTGAAAGCAACCTATCTAACGGTGGATATCACGTAAAGACACAATTACAATTCCAGACGAGGGTTTCCATTCCTCCATTGCATTAAATCTGATTACTTTTCATTCTAAATTTTCATGATATTATTAGACTAAGGATTAGCATAGTAGATAGCAAAGCTATACTAATGAAAATTGGCAGACGTGCTAAACAAAGTACACGCCTAGCATTAATAAACTGTTGAATTCAACACGCCAAGTTTCACAAGGTCACCTAAATTCTCTCATATCGTTATCGTATCACAGTCAAACATTCAGCTAGCCCAGTTTAATATGAGTTTTACAAGAGATAAAATATTGTAGTCGAACAAATGTTTTGAACTTTGACTATGCAGCTGTTTGTAGCATGGTCGACCACTCTATAATGTGACGGGGTCGGGGTGAATAAATTAAAATTCTGCACATTAATCAATTGATTAAATTCACTGAATTCGTTCAAGTGAATAAATCAGAAATGTTCAGAGAGGTGACAAGTGACAGTATCACATTACGTATTATACCTTAAATCAGGAAATCAAAAAAATGAGAGCGCTCAACTCATTTGAAAAACCTGAAAGTGGAGTAGCGGAGATTGATGGGAAGCTGGAAAGTTTGAAACGTGTGTTAGCAGGCAAGTCTAACCTTATTTGAGGTAAAGAAAGCAAGTATAGATCAAATAGAGGTGTTTAATGAAATCTTTAATACTATTGAAATTGGTTACAAAAATTTCAGAAAATTATGAAGGGTTACGCCTACCGCCGGATTTTGATGACTTTTTGTTACGATGTCTGCGGGTTCGGAAGTTGGATGTAGCACGAGCGGCCAAGCTCGTGTCACAATACTTCAAACTTCTCCAACAACTCTCTGATATGCACTCATGCCTTGTCCCCAGCAAGTACCCACAATTATATACAACAATGGCCACTGCAGTATTAAAGCATCGCGATGCAGAAGGCAGAACTGTGATTCTAACCAGACAAGGTCAGAAACTGAAGCTGGAATTTAGAGTATGAAAGTAAAGGTAAAGCGGAAAACATTTGGATCATTAAAATAACCGTTTTATGTTTTTTTTTTCAGAATTGGTTTCACCAGCTTTATATACGTTTGACGAAGCCTTTTCAGGTTTGTCAAGACAGTAACAGTATCGGCTGATTTGTTCTTTGTTATATATCATGTAAAACCTACCTTTTCTTCTCTTCTAGCCACACTTCTCTTACTAGATGAAGTTAACAGGCGTTTGGTGGACACACAAGAGCATGGAGTTGTTTTCGTTTGTGATTGGAAAGGTTACAGCTTAGCACATTTACGGCAGACGAGTCCGTCCCGTTTACGTACTGCAGCTAAATTGTTCCAGGTAGTTCCAGATCTCACCTGCTGTATTTCCTTATCATGAACTTCAAATTGAGACAAAACTTTAAAGTATGTATCAACTCTTTCAAATTAGGATGCATTTCCAGGAAAGTTCAAAGCCTTTCATTTCATAAGGAACCCTTTCCTTGTTAGCTGCATGTTTGCGATTGTAAAGCCATTTTTGCGAGAGAAAATCAAGCAAAGGGTAAGTGTTTTAATGCTTTTAAAATTATAGTTTCCATCCTTTGATGTGTACGTAGAGTACTAGTAATGTGAGCATTCTGTGATGTAATTCGTTAATTGTTCATTAAGGTCCATTTTCACGGCTACAATTTTGAGCAATTTCACAAGCATATTAGTCCGAATATTCTGCCTCGATTTTTAGAAGGAAATCTTCCTGATGATGAGTATGCAGATTTGGATCTCAGTTTAGCATTGATGGAAAGTGACGAGTATTATAAAGGTTTGCTTCTACAATTTTACTTAATGTTAGATTTATGCAGTGCCGTACGTGTGGTTGAATACTACGAATTTGTTTTGAAGGTTTATTAAGGTATGGATATGCCTCCGATGAGTGACACTAATGACGAATGCTGACTGTGGGGGCAGTGGGTTGATAATTCGCATTTAAGTACATGTTATTTTATAATAAATTTTGGTTGACTATATAAAAGTTTGTAATAAAAATAATTGTCTACATTAAAATTAAAAAGTAACGAGAAGTCAATTTTTCGAACAATTTTTTCCGTTTTTCAAGTTAATTTTATACTTAATATACACAAATTATACGAGAGTTCGGATTCTGTTTCGCTATTAAATGTGGACCACTTATTAATAATAATTTATACTTTTCACATTTCAAATACCTATACTATAATTATCAATTATTACTTCGGTATGGTGGCGCGGGAACGCCATGCAAATTCTTGGGATTTAGCCTCGGCATCACATACTCTGTAGCTGGTTCCACACGTAAAATAGATGAGGGGTGCTGGATTGGAATAGCAGCGGGATCTGTAATAAAAATTTATCCTTTTCATAAAGCTATATAATATAACTTTTTTCGAACATTCTAATTCTATGCATGGTTGTGCTTGTGCTGCTTACAAACACTCTGCGCATTAAAACGATGTGTTGGCAAAGGAAAGTCTCTTGCATTCATTGGAATTTGAATAAAGTTTTGCGATCTTCTTCCACAGTTAAATTTGCATATGAGCAACCCGATGCAACAAATTATCAAAAAGAACAAAAGTAATCCCCCAACAATGTAACCGATCATCCAATAAATTTCTTCTCGAGATTGCCCAGTACTGATAGAAATTCCATCCGATTTGAATTTGACTTCGACGCTAGGAATCCTAAACATTCGAATTAGAAATCATAAGAAATCATAAAAAAGATGCCAGGAAGTGCATAAATACAGTATAATAGAAAGATTTTAATTACTTGTCAATCCAGCTTTGTCCAGTTGTTTCACCGCAATAAAATATAGCAACAACCAGTAGCAAGAAGACTGAATAAATTACACACATTTTAACTTGTCTTACTTTTGAAGAAATTAGAAAAGAAAATAAACTTAAAAAGAAAAGAAAATTGACGTATCTATCACAAAAAGTGAAATCAATTTGAAACTCTCTTTGCTTGTAATAAATCAATAAGTTAGACATTAATGAATGTCTAATTAATAAACCGAAATGAGTTTTGTGCATATATAAAACAAAGCATGTCGCGGCCTTACATAGAACTGAGTTTAAAGTGCATTCATCTCTCAAGACTAAACTGGCTTCCTTCTTAAGAAAATAAATCATAAAACGTTGTTTTGGTTCTCTTGTCAGTCGATTGGTTTTGACACTCTTAAATGTCAACTCAAACAAATGCATCAACATCTAATAGTCACTACAAGCTGTCAAAATCATTACGTATGTATCAGTGTATAAAAATAAGCTGGTGTTTTTATAAATAAATGAGAGAGGTAGTGTTCCTTTCGTGACTCATTCACGTTTCCTGTATAATTCGTAAATGCAAAGTACTATATGCATTCTGTAATTCACTCAAAGTTCAAAACATTTTGGAAGTGATTCATCAATTATGTTTAATAAAGATTACGCTGACATGTAAGAAATATTGCCTGTTGCACTTGTTAACATGACTCGAGAAATTCTTGGAATGTCAACAAATAAAAAGTTTCAGTTCTGTGCCTTTAATAGCTTTTGTTGTATAAGATTAGTTAGTTGGCCATAAGTAACCTTCTTCTATCTTTAATAATAACTCCATTGATGATATTTGAAACACGAAGTTTTAGCAAGAATGAATATTGGTGCAATAAGATGCATGTGCATGAATTAACATGTACATATTCATATTAGTTTCATTATTTCTGCATGTATATGTAATAAAGGTTATGACACAGAAGTGTTTACCAAATGAAGTTCCCAAAATCCAGCTTTCTCAACACTTTCCTAATTTCCGAATGTTGACAACTTTTGTTGTTTGCAATAGGGAAACATGCCCCAAGTTGCGAAATTGCCAATTTAAATTGCATCAATGGTTTGAGCATAGTTGCACCAACTTTGTCTATAAATTCTATGCATAAACTTCATGCCTAAATCGTTTCATTGTTATTATGCTGCACTGAACCAAAACTTTCGTTTTTATTGCAACTAAAAGTGCAATTCTCGCCAAATTGAATAATCACAATACAATAATACTAACAGTATCCCAATATTTATTTTCAGGATAAAAGAGGACTGTTTTTGTGTTTGGTCGTATTAATTGAGAATTATGTATTGAGAAATTGATGCATCGTAGATATTTCTTTCAAATTGCGAATGCTTGATGCTTGTTACAAACACACGTAACTAAATAATTGCATATAATTGGGACATTCAATGATTGGAAACGGAATCATCTATTTCACTTTAAATCTGCAGTCATTCTCGGGAAAAAACCAAAAGGATTCATTCTGTCCCTAGGCGTCGCAAACATATCTGTGATAAAATATATGTATACAACCAATCGCTCATAATGAAGTTAATGGTGGTCGCAGTCAGCTTTTTATTTGTTGTTCACGTAATTCAGATTTAAATAATATTCATAAAGACATCAGTTTTTTTCTTTCCTGAAAATTGACCTCCACATTTTGACAGGTCAGTTCCAGAGCTCAGCGCTACACAGAAGACACTCAATACGAGAACGAGGAGGAAGAGGATGACGAAGAAGGGACTGAGACAACTACAATACCCATTACAACAACAACGACAACCGTGCGGCCTACAGTTAATTTTGTGATGCCAAATTTAACAAATTCAACAGCAGCAACAGCAGCAGCTCAAAATTACACATTTGTTTTAAAGCCATCCGATAATAGCTTTTTCGGTGCTGTCATTCAATCCTCTGCGGGAGCAGCGGCATCAACAGAACGTGCCCACTACGTTTTAGGTCAGGTTGGCAATATATGGAATAATGTTGGATCACTGAACATTACTGGAATTGTTGACCAAGCATTGGGGATAAGAAACTCGCAGATTGCTAGACCAATTGTAACGTCAATCTTAAATGCAGTTTTTTGTAATCCATTTACCTTCAGCAATAACAATTGTAATAAGAGGCTGGGTTAAGTATTTTTATGTAGTGACAAGTAATTTTTGTTTCTTTGATTGTTTTTGTTATTAAAATAAATTAGCTGTATAATGCTTGAGTACAAATGAAAAGAAATGAAGCAAATTATATACATATATTCCTTGAAGCTGGAAACTATATTAATTTTGTCATCAAACATATCAAATCTGCGTCATTGTACACAATGGAGAATTACGACTTCTGACTCTGACTGAACATAATGTACTAATTTAAACCGACAGAGGTATTTACAATGGCTAATTTCCCCTTTGTCAAACATTTACGAGCGATAGGTGAGGAAAATACAATCATGGCACAAATTTGAAAAGAATTTATCAGCAGATAAGGCTACACATGACTTACATTTACAATGATAACGTTTATCTTCTCTGCTACTAATCCCTGATATCGGTACTGGTAAATACACACAAGCGAGTTTTACTCCCATTTGTACCTCATTATTATTATCATAATACAAGAACACTAAATTACTAAATATTACGGGAAATAATATCAGGAACGCTTACAACTTGTTAGTGTTTGTTAGTGCCTATGTGTCCCAATCTCACATAAATAGTTTCCCAAAATTCAAATTTTAATGAGCCATTTGAAACGTCTTCGCAGAAATTGAAATTAAATACTTGACACGATGACATTCACATGCAGAATATGTAAAGAAAATTTTGTTCTTTCACAATACGCTGCAGACGTCAACACAATCTACTCTGATGGGTACTCTATCGTTACAGCTCGTTGTGGTCATTTGTTCCATTCGAATTGTTTGGAAGGGGCTTTGACGAATCAGAAATTGTTACATGGCACTGGAGCATACAGGAAGATTTGTCCAGTGGCCAACTGCAACACAGACATTCCGTCTGATGACTCATTAATAAAATTATTGGTGGGTAATGATGGAGAGTCGAATGCTTCCGAGCAGTGGGAAGAAACCGGCAGTCAAGACACCGAATTAAAGCTTATCAAGCGGATACAAATGCTCCAAGCAGAAAAAGAGAGATTTACAGAAACCATTGAGAAAGCCGAGGTCGAAATTGAGACACTACGTTGTGTCCTGGATGAAGTGAAACTTGATCTTTGTAAGTTAACAGTGACATATAGCGCTTTTGTGAAGGCCATCCTCAATTAATTATTAATCATGATTATTTAATGAATTGTTTCAGCCGAGATACAGAGTTTCTTGAAGAATGACCAAATGATGAGAAAAGGCGATTTAATATTTTGGGTCACCAAAGAAGAAATGTATGCACCTGGTAAAATACTAGAGATTCGAAAGAAACCCGGGGAGAATGTTCATTATGCCGTCATCAAACTTGTAAAATAATATTTATATTTGTAACCAATTATAAAACCAGTAAAAAGTTTATTTAAACTAAAAAGAGCAGATTAATCATAACTAATTTAATGTATGTATTTCGCAGGACAAAAAGGCGAAGGTTTCTGGAGTTGGTCCTTACACAACAAACCGAGAGACATTTATTCTTCCTATTTCAGAATTAGTTACCTTTAAGACATTTTTCGCTGGATTCTTGGATAAATTTAAAGCAAAATTTGAGGCGTTATTAGTTGACCTGAATGCTGAAATCGCAGGTCTGGGGTCGCCCACCGGATCGCAGACGTCTGCAGAGAGAAGCGCATCTTACTATAGAAGCGCACGGAAAATATCGCGAACTTCACTCAGCCATAAATCCCAAATAACCGGTAGCATTACTCAGTTAAATATGGTTGACGAACTTGATTCAGTGCCGGTTGAATGTGTTCCAATTCCAATTAGTCGTAAAACATCACAACCCGTTTTCAGTAGTAAGTATAATCTAGTCTAGTATTTTATTATATATTACCTAGTTTTAAGTGAAAGTTAATTTCAATTTTGGTTGACTTGTAGATGTAAAAGCAACACATATAACTCGGAGTAAAACTATTCATTACGGAGTGAGTAACGAACCCAGAAAATTTGAAAAACTTCGTTTTCGTTCAAAGTCATGGACAAATGGACGTCCGAGCGCCCAATCGCTGGAGTCCCCCTCAATCAGCGAAAGTGTACAGAGTGGTAGCATGTATACATTAAGCAGTTTACAAAGTCCTGAATCTTTGCCTGAAGTGGAAGGTACCATTTTTAGTCAATTATGATCATCTATAACCCCGTACATTATAACTTATGTTTTCACTATAAAACAAAACAATTCAAACTTTCAGAGGGTGCAAATGAATACATCAAAGAGGGCGAGCGTGTGATTTGGGTGGATGCGTATTCATGATTTGGAATATCAGCAGCAATTGGGTACTGTAGCCGCTGTGTGTCAGTATTCTCCTTGTGCAATTGTTCAATTTGTATGACCTCAATTAAACCAATACTGATGATTCATTTTCAAATATATCGTAAGTGTTTGATTGATAATGCAATTTTAATGTATTTATTTCATCATAGGATGAGCATCCGATCGTGAAGCACAAGTTTCAATTCAGAACGGTTCCTTTGGATGAACTATTTCCATACGACCTCGCAAGTGTCGAGGATAAATACTGCCTGGCTGAAATTTATGGATACACCCATGAGCGCTTCTTTGATATTCCCAATGACGGATCGGCATCAGATTACGAAGACGCACAACAAGGCATGTTTGGAATACCGGATAACGAAGATGAGGAAGATGCCTAAAGATTTGAAGGACATAAAACTTAAATGTGTTTTTTAATTAGTAAAATTTAGTTGGTTTAGGTTCCAAATTATTTGTGAATATATTTCTGCTGTAATTTATAGTATTTGAGATTTTGAAATTTAATTGGTTTGCCAGATTTGGAAATAGTATTTCGTCTTTAAAAATGTTTCAGTATTTAATTGGTTGTAGTTAAACACCCTCCTTTTCATGTTGAGTCATGGCACTGACGTGTGTATGCGCATTCACCCTGTCCTTGCTTAGATGATCCTGAACAGTCGATGCCCGTAAAGCTGAAATTAGATTGTCCCTTTTGGCACGCTCACGTATATTTTCTAGCCAAATATCTAGTCCTCTCGGTTTAGATTTAAATGGTGTGACACCCTTTTTATTCTCTTTTGCATTGGGACCAAACCTTCCCCAACCTTTGTGGGCTGTCCCCATCTCTCTGAGTTCATGCTTTCCCTTCTTCCACTTTGACATAATAATCTCATGAAACAGATTGTTTGTCTCTCTATCCGCAGGCGCCTTCGACCCTTTATTATTCAGAACATTGTGTTTTTCATCCGTATTCCGAAGTGGAGCATTAATGCTCCAATTGGCCATCTCATCAAGATTGGAATCTATCATGAAATCCGTCTCCACATAACCCCTTGTTTGTCCGTCTTTAGCATTATTACTACGTTTATTCTGTGATAAAGGACCAGCAATCGCCTGACTTTTCACTTTTGCCATCATCTTTTTGGCCCATTCACTCGTCGAGAGGTTTTCTATTTTTACCTCTTTTGCGGAGGTTTCATTTGCTCTGCTCACACCTTGGACTACGTTACTGCCAAATTTATAATAAGCCTTTTTGGATTTCCTACCATCGTCCAAATTTGTTTGTAGCGATTTTTTGCCACTTTGATTTCTGTCGGATTTCCCCCCTTGTTTAGATTTGGTCTTGTCAAAATTAGTACCAAATGGAGGTAACGACGGCAGTTTGTTGTAATGGTTAAATCTTCCAGTTTCTATCAAGAGAGGCAAATTCATGTAGCCATCACTGGGTTCTGTACTGTACACTTTGGCTTTTGTCGGATGACTGCTACTATTGACTAGATCCAACTCAGAGACTTTCTCGAACAATACTTGCACGTCCGATTTTAAGCAGTTTGAACATGTTTTATCATCATCCATCAGCGACTCCAGTGATGCGTTTTGCTTGGCATTTTTTGACTTATTTCCAATTACTCCACTTGAAAATTTTAACTCTTCAGGCATTCGACTTTTATTTGTACGTACGTCCAGCATTGTTTCTGGTTTAAACATATCATTTCCATCAAGTAACTTGGCAAGATAAGGATCCTTCTGCAGGGTTTGCAACTTTTGTTGTTTCGAAACATTGTTGACAGGTTCGCCAACTTTATAGTATTCATTTTCATCTGATAGTGCTGTGAGAGCTGTTAACAATCTTTTAGTTGGTGTATAGAAAACAGGAATGGGATCCCGAGTTTTAGTAGGCAATGGTGTAATGGCTGGGTACTTGGAAACTTTACTGGGCACAGCCAAGATGGATGGCAATTCCACAGTAGCATGACGAGAACTATGGCTTTCCGGGGTAAAGAAAGCAGGAAATTTACTCTGAAATTTCAGTGATGGATGCCTGGAATTGATTAGGGATGGGCCTTTTGTTTTCTCAGCAAAGTTAAATGTCGTCTGTGTTGAAAAACAATTATAAAATAATCATAATAATAATTACGATAGGAAAGGAATTCAGAGACGAGTCTTGAAAGTGCATATAAAACCTCAATGCCTTCTCTTTGTAAAGCTAATTTACGAAGAAGCTCGTCATTTTGTACAAATCTTTGCTTCAACTTCCATTTCCAAAAGTCACGATCATTTTCATGTGCCATTCTCTTATGAGTATCAAAACTTTGCTCCGGTGGTTTTTTCTCTGGCCCTTGGATGTCTTCCTTAGAATCAATTGTCTTTATAACAGAAAACTTAACATTTCGAGACATCTTTTGTTTCCAATTGTCAGGTTCAACATTTTTTTCTGCTTCCGGTATGATGATCGTCACCGGCGCACCCTTTCCAAAACTGCCCCCATTCCAGAACTTTGTCGAGGGCATGTTAAAAGTGCCCATGAATGCTGCTGCAATTTGTCTATTGTCCTTTGACTTGACCGGTTTTGGTTTTTTTGTGTTGGTAGCATGTATCTGTAAATCTCTGGATTCCATTATTTGAACTCCTTCAATTATCAATTGAGATTTTGCATCTAAGCCTTCACCGTCATGCTGTTTCGGCATATTGTATGGAGGTGTAGTCTTCGTCTGTTGTGTCCATTCTTCGAATCGATTCTTGTGTTCCGTGACAGTTGACACAGGTACGATTTTATTTGCATCATAAAGCTTGCTTTCTTTCTTTTTTGTAAAGTCAATTTTAATCATTTTGTAAAACTTACTGACATGGGCTCAATGGTTAATTTGGAATATTCTGCAATTACACTTATTTCAACTATTTCTGTTTTGTTGAATAATATGTAGATAAATTACAGAATTGAGATAATTTAAATGTAATGAGACCTTTTGGTTTGTATTTGCACTTCGTCTGATATTTATTAAAACAGGATTTAATTTTGAATTTAACCAGTGATTACAGTTAAATTCGAATCTTTATTGCTTCTTTCCATGGAAATTTTTCTTCTGAATGTTGGGGTATGTTGAGACTTTTGGTTTGTAATAAATAAATCTGCATTCTGAGAGAAACAAACATACACACCTCATGCATAACACTCAGATGCTTCCAATAATAGAAAATACAACAGTTTGTGTATAGATAAAAAATAACCGAACACTTAAAATAATGCATCATTGTAAGTGTATTATAGAGAATAGTTATAATGATGTTTCCTCGGTCAGCCGAAATGACATACAAACAACCCTTCGCATTTCCTCCAACACAAGCCAACCACAAATTCAGGGTTTCGCTTTCCACACATTTTCACTCACCTAGTTCATGCTTTCTATTAAATGATGTAAGCACTCTTGTGAACTACTTCATTCATCTGCCACCGCTTGTGGTGTCTACAAGTCTACGAGCTGTCCTTTGTGATAGAGAGGGTTAAATGTTATATTGTGTATACATTTCGTTTTAATATCCTAGTCAATATACAAATAGAAGGTAATTGCTAATCAGCGTAACAATTGGTTATTAATTGTGGCAACGATGGATCTGACCATTCAAAACGTATCTACTGACCAAACCTTCAAAAAGAATCCTTCTAATCCGCGTGATTTCTTTGCAAAACTTTACGAGACCAGTGAAAGCATTATACCACCGTTAAAAAGGAAACCCGTTGACAAAGAAGCCAACAATGAAGTTGGCCCTGATTGTGCCCACTGTGACGAAGACGAACTTCAATGCGAGGACTTGCCAGTTGATGAAGTTTGTTCCAATTCTAACAGTTCTGATAGATCCACAATTTACGAAGACAGCAGTGATGGTCGACACCGTCTCGGAAGGCTGTGTCAAGAAAAGTTAGAAACATCTGGGGCATCACGAGACTCTCATCAGATCACTAACAACAATTTGCTCTTGTCCAACCCCGTCTTGGCAAAACATTTGTGGTCAGTAGCTTCAGCAAATTCTGAAGGATCGACCACTACTGCTGCGGCTCTTACTGGTATTCAATGGAGTTTGTTCCAACAAATTTCGGGAGCAGCAACCGGAGAAATTGTAGTGCCACCCGCATTTAGCAGTTACCGTAAGTATAAAATTATATATTAACTCACATACTACTTATGATTAATTAAAATAGCCTGACATTACGTTCCATGAAAAACTAAATACAATTTTAATTAAAAGTGCGACTATTTTGATATTAGTGTAGCCAATCTGTTGACAAAAAATTACATGAATCATCATTATTTTTCACGAATCTAATCAATCTTTCACAACCAAATTGTGTAATGTATTGTTCCGCCTTCTATCGTGTAAGACATATGCGATAGGATTGCGTTAAATCTCTGAGAAAATGCACGTGTGCCCTTTTCTCTGCACTTAAGAGGAGTAAATAAAATATCAATTTATTTATTTCGAACTGATGATTGCATGTCGAGGGATAGAAAAGAGCTTCATAATAATTACTATTACCGCCGTCTCCGGTAATAAAGCCGTCTATTTGTGAATCTATGTATATGAACAAACTTGTAAACACGATCTCTGGCAATCTGACAATATTCATTGTTAACACAATGTAAACCCCGGCCATATTCCCATTTTCCCCAAAACACAAAGATGTGTTTGGAAACATTATTACCATTACTATATAGTCTAGGATAATATGAAATAGTGAACACATGCATCACTTTACCTCGCACACGCACTTTGGTTCACTTCAAATCAGTTTTTTTTTTTTGCTTCATTACATAAAATTGGTTTTCTCATTCTTAAACCGAAAGGAGGCATCTTTGTAGTTTCTCATGGTTGTAAATATGTAGTTATACTAAAAGGAAAAATTAGGAGTTACTTAATTGGCTAATGTTATTTCATCTTCAAATTATTATTCTTAATACATGGAAAAGGGAATTCACTCTTTTAAACATGTGTGGATTGACTCACTTTCAGTAAACAGCATCAGTCTAAATACCTGTGAAGTAGAATGATGGGAAAAGATGGGTAGTATTGCACACGCACCCTTTTCCAAGGGTTACACTTTGTCCACTTTAAGCAGGGTGTTGTTCCACAGAAAAAAAGTTAGTTGTATTAATTTGCTTGTACAAATTCTACATTTGACTAATTTGACCTCGCGTGTACAGTTTCCATTTAAGCATCCTTTTATTTTTCTGGTTATTGCTAATATTTCTCTCCCCTCCACCAATTACTTTTACGATTTACCTAGATAAAATTGTTATGATGACCGGAAGTTACAAATTATTTTTTTTCTAATTAATTGAACACCCAACTGAAAACAACGATCTGTATCAAATACGGCAACCTCTCGTTGGTTTGTACAAAGTGAATGGCAATATTCTCCGAATAAGGTCGCATCGTCTTCACCAAAATTCTACATTGTTCTCATCTTTGTTGGGGTGGGAATCTGTTTGTGTCTCTAATATGCGTAACTGCATTTTAACAGGGTGTGCATCAACTATGAACCATTCATCAACCATAAACTCAGATCGAGTCATACCACATGGTGCTGTGAATCATCTTCAATAAGCTTCTGTTATAAAAGAAAGTTTTTAGTTTCCTTATACAGATTCCTATTTCAGTATCGATACGGAAGTTAGATTAAAACCCATGTGTGTTTTCCAGGTAGGTAGAGTTTATTATTAGTTTCGTTTTCACGCGACCTTTTTAAAGTTCTATTCTCGTTCCTCTTCATTCACAATGTGTTAATTTTTGTTTATTTCGTGCAAATTGTGGTGAGTAATACTATTGTTGATATATTATTATTGTTATTGTTCGTGCATGTAAGACAAGTTTACAGCTTATTGATACGAGAGTGATAGGAATTTATAATGCTGTGATGGAGGGTTGTAATCATTAATCCCTAATTGGACCCGCTGTTCCAACGTCTGTTGTTTCCCGCAAGAGTACTTAAGATGAGTACTTTTCATACCATAGTATGATTACTACTATTATTTATCATCGTAGTAATTACAACCCAGCTCTAGAAAGCTATAAGCCGTACAGCTAACCATGTTCCATAAATATTTCTTCCTGTTATGTAATGTATGAACAATACTCTGAATCTAAACCCAAAACTCCCTTTCTCTTTTTGATCCATGTGCATTTGATCTACCGAAGGATATAGTATGAAGCATGCCAAGTAATAGGCACGCGCATCAAAATTGCCATGTATTAATTTTTTTTTCATTAGCGGCTCGCAATAACCGTGTCCAGTATAAAACAATTTGCCGTTGAAATATATTGTACCACCAAAAATAATTCGACACACCGATATAGAATCTCATAAATAGGTAATTAATGTAGGATAAATGAACAAGATACCTGATTACGAAACCCGCTTTAACTTGAGAAATTGATTTTTAACAAACATCAGTATTAATTAGGATGATTCACAAATTGTACTTCAATTCTTAAAACGCAATGAAAACGTCTTGATAGGTAATTATTTTTAAGAAGCACAATTTTTAATCAAAACGAAAAACTGATAAATAAAATGTGGTATTATAATTATCATTAATATACTGACGACAATCGTGTGTGAATGTAATTGAGATTATATTTCAAAACAGAAGAGTCGAGTCAAGTAGGGCATTTTATGACCTTTATTTGGACAGTGACATATGGCACACGGGAGTTTTTATAAAAGAAATACATCCTGGTTTGGTAACCCTCCTGCAATATCAAAGCAATGACCAAAACTCAAACTGACGTTTTAAAATGACTTGAAAATTCTAACCTTTTTCAGTCAACATTGTTGACTCAACAATGAAGGAATCTAAGAAAAATAAATAAATAAACTTGTGCATAAATGTTACAAATTGTATTTCGTGTCCCAAAGGCTCGTTACAGTTAAACATTAAACACCATTTAATCGCCATTAAATACCCGTCCATCCATATATCTATCCATGCCCTTAAAAATAAGGTTATTATATAGATTTTTTATTACGCCGCAGTGGCCAGAAGAAGGAGAAGAGACGGGCGCACAAGACGACAAAGAACAACATTCAGTAACGACCAAACGCTAGCCTTGGAGCTAGAATACCAAAGAGCGGAGTACATTTCCAGAACAAGACGGTGTGAATTAGCTCAAAGATTGTGCTTAACAGAGACTCAAGTACGCTAATTTTTTCTTCATCTTTCTAATAGATAAAGGAGACTTTATTAGTTGTGGCGGTTATGGGTGACCGAATGGTAGTACATTTTTATACTTTACTCTTTTCAGATTAAGATTTGGTTTCAAAATCGTAGGGCAAAGGATAAACGACTGGAAAAGGCCCAAGTTGATCAGCAAGTCAGGTACCAACCAGTCTACAAAAATTCTCCATTTCTGTATATTTATCTTTTCTGTCACAACAAGCATATTATTTACCAAAACAAACTTCGGTTTTTTCGGGTTCCTTTCTGCATGTATATTGTAATACATGCATCTTTACGGAATCATAACGCGACCATGAGTCATGCCCCTATTAATAATAAATTTATTTAGTAGCCAGAAATGATCACACTAATAAAGAAGCATTTCCGAATTTAACCAAATCCAAATGCTCAAAATCCCTTACTTCCGGCTGTCATCACTCTTCTTGTACAAAATGCGATCGATGGTTTACAGTGTATTGGCAATCATATCAGTTTCCCCGTTTACCATTATTAATGAATGTAAATATAATTTGCTCTAATACGATAAAACTTCAACAGATCATTTCTTCCCCATGTATAAAACGGGACCCATGAATAAATGCTTTGTCATTCATCAATTTATTATTTTTGTTCAAAACCTAATCTTTCGATGAACTTCTCCCCCATTTTTGTAGGTGTTTAGCATCTTCAATAGCTCTCCATGGAACATCGGTAGGGATCTCCACCGCAGCAGGTAGCAGTAATAAGAACTCATCCTCATCCTCAACAACATCGTTTTCTACAGACCCAGCTCTACCAGAAGGTTTACCTTCTCGTTCCACAGGAATAATCAATTCATCACAAAATTCACTCCTGTTTCCTTCCTACTTCACCCGATGTGCACCCTTACAGCAACTCGCATTGGGCATTTCTTATGCTCAATTAGGAGGACCAGGTCAGAACAGCAATGCTCCAGGAAAGGAGTTAGTTTCTCCGTCATCGGTGTTCCCAGTTTCTGTAAGCGATGCTGAGTTACTGTCAGATGTTAAAAGAGCTGAGAACGGTACGCTCACTGGAGATATGTCGGTGAATCCGACAACTACAACATCAAGATTTATGCATCTCTCGAAAGAAGAAACTGTGACATGGAATCCTCCTTCGGTGTTTCGAACTGCTCATGTGAACCAAACAAACAATAGTATTCCAATTCCAAGTTTTTCTGTAAATACAACAGCCATGGCATTGGCATCACTTACACAATTAAATAATTAAAAGGACATTAAGTCTGATGTAGAAATGATAGAAAATGCAAAACTGTTGTCAGAATAGTAACACAAGATTTATAGGTTTACTGCTAATAAATTGAACTACACAATACATAAGAATGCATTTCGTGTAATGTTGATGGATTTCTTAAAGTCGTACAACAATTTCATCTTTATAGCCATTAACAAACGCCTCTGCCACATAATTTTCAAGGTCAAGGACCGCCTCGACTATTGTTCCAACACCATAAGACCTTCTGACATCCGCTGCGAAAGAAAGCAACAACTTTCTTTGACCAGTTGGCGTTTTAATTTCATTTGAAACTCCCCAGAACAACCCGAACTTTTTTATTTTAAGGATTTCAGCTTTGACGTCCTCTAATTCAACGGAACTGTCCTTCGGTTCAATTTGAAGAACGAGATTGGTCACAATGACCGTCATATTTCCTTCTGAGGGGTTTGATTTCATTACTGCGATTTTTGCAAGCTGTTTATGAGTTTCATCATTCACATTGGATAAGTCAATTTCATCTTCGTTCAATAAATTCCTGCAAGTGGTAAGCAGAAAGTATGAAATCCAATGTACATAATTTTTTATATGTATTTGACTGAAACTAAAAATGCTTCAAAGTCTCACCTTTTTGTTGTGTTGAACGTTGTAGGCATCACATAAGCCCTTTCGTAAAAATAAACAATACAAGTTTCTATCAATTGACATTTTAGTCGAAATAAAATTATCTTGCCTCTTTTCTTACTTTGATGCAACATCGGCTTCCAAGTATTTTAATAATCTCCGATGTTTCCTTCTCGTTGAGGATTTCTTGGTTGCGAACACGATTATTGAAATCTTCCAGAGACATGACTGGAAAACGTATTAAATACAATGCGTTCTTGATCATCATTTTTATATGTTTTGGTGTGGGTCGGAGGGTGTGACGAGTACATTCTTCCTTCGCCCATCTAAAATTTAAAAAGAAAAAGAAAATTGGACTCCCAAATTAGTTAACGTGGGTTCGTGGTGATGAATTGAAACATTAAGAATAAGAAATGGTCTAACTCTATTAAAGCTTCAAACAAATAAATTTCGCCGATGTCCAGTTTGTCCAGCTTGAGAAGTTGGTATAAGCTTTCAAATGACAAATTTTTGTAATCATTTCCTGTAAACACTTGCCCTGCATTGCTAAAAATCCAAAAGCATCATTATCGTTTATTTTTTCTCATTGTTGTTGCTGTTAGTGTGTTGTATGACAAAGTAACTCTCATAAAGAGGATTAAAAGTGTTTGTTGCACCTACTTTTGAATAAACTGTATGGACTTTTGTTCTAACTCGATTTCTTTCAACTCCCTTGCCTTCTGATAAATTGAGGCAGCATTGCTTTCCCCAAGTCCCTCTTTCAACAGAGCTACGCATTGTTCAATCAAAGCTGATACTCGATACTTTTTTGCTAGGGGAAGAATTTCAAGTGCTTCATTTGCAGTAGCTTCCAGTTGATCTGTATATAGGAACTATTGAGTCAGAAGTGACAAACATTAATTTCCACATGGGTTAGCAAAGTAGATGTAAGAGGATATTATTATTTCAAACGAATGAACCTATTATTTATTTCCAAGGATAGTAATAGTAATGATTATTAAATTCATATGTAGGATCTGTGGGTGGAAATGCTTAGAGCACCATGATTAATAAGAAAAGTGGCAGTAATTTATATAATCATTTTAATGTCACCTGGATAAATCGTTTAAATCCTTCGTGCGTTACACCCTCAATGAAGATCTCACGATTGGGACCGTGCAGCTTGTCAAGAAGTTTTTCAAACACTGTCGATCGAATTTTCAGAACTAAGGAATGGGAATAAACAGGTGTTTTCTCAATTCCAACGACAAATTTTACATCGGAGAAAAGATTGTTTTGGAAGACATAGTGAAACTGTTGCCTTCCTGTGGTTAGTTGCTCTCGCCAGTTACCCTGAGACATTGTTTACTTTATGGGGCAATGTGAAATATTCACAGTACGATCACAAGAAGATAGTTAAGAAGAACTTGAACTAATTTCACAGTATGAAATCACAGTACTCAATGAACATGACCAAAAAATGTTTGACCTTGAATATCTCAATGTATGTTAAACTTTGTACCTAATATTTTGTTTTCCAGACCAATTTCGTTGATCGGGACAGAGAGCTTGTTATAAATAAAGTACTTATCGTATCATTTAAAATATACTTGTAAATAAAAAAGATAACTGTTTTCGACAACTGTCCTATTTACTTTAGTTTCATATAATGCTTTAATATTATCGGTACTCCAATAATCCAATTATTTCAATTAACAACACTCATGGTGCAAAATGATCAGCTTATCAGTCTTAAGCTTCCTTCTATTACATTATACAATCATAACAATCATTTCATATTATTTCGGTTGTACGTGGATGTCCTTGATTATATCTTTTTATAATATTACACTACAATATAACACATGCAAAAATATAAAATTGCAAAACAGGTTTTAGGTTTGTATTCCGCCATAATTATAACTTAATTGTTCGGAGTTTTCGTAACTTTTTTAATTTGTCAATCTTTGCATGCACCAGAACCAACTAACTAGGTTTATGTACTGCCTTGTCACGGAGATGTGTTACGTTCAACAATAATGATCTACTAAAAGTTTGTGTCGTATGTCATTGTAGTAATGATAAGTAGTTTTCGCTTTCACATTTCATTAACTCCTCACCGCTACATTAAACAACAAAAACATTATCATCAAACTATTCATGCACAAAAGTGAAAAGTGGGCGCAGAAAACTACAAATTTAATCTGATTTCATGCCTGAAGAATCTGGCTGAATTGAATACTACAAAATATTAATGCGCGTAAAACCTCCCATCAGTTTGAAATTGTCACAAAATAATAATTCAATGGGAAGATGAAGTATACTGAACAAAAAGCTATTTTGGGCATTAAATATCATACGAATGATTATTCAGTAAATATTAATAAAATAATAATATCCATTACGAACAAACTCAAGTTTTACACAAAGTTTTCCAGAATAAAACCCGAAATAATTTTTATTGAAGGCTTACCAAAAGTAAAGCCTAAAGCTTACTTTGTTGTAAACTTGCAAGTTGCAACAACACGAAAATTAGAGAATGGTAAAATGGTAACGTTCTGGCAGAGCTCAAAAGTTTGTTACAAACTCAAGTTGTCTCAACATGGACAAAGTGAAGCCGCTAAAAGATGGACTCAAAGTTGCTGACTCTTTTCTAGTATGATGACAAGCGGAATTTCAGTGCATAACTTTTGTTTAGGAAATCACAATTCACAATCTACTTGAACCAAGTCAGCTTCTTGTTGTTCGGTGGTGGAAAACCCGTATTTAAAAAATAATTGTCACTAATTTTAATTAATTAACATCACGATATAATTATGGCAGCATCTCCAGCTGATGTGAAGCCGGACACAAAGCCCGACGTTGAAAAGCTTGATCTCGGTGATTTGGAAGAAGACGACGATTTCGAGGAATTTCCGGCTGACAGTAAGTGAATTTTATTTCTTAATCTACTATAGTAAGTCACTTAAAATTAAATACGGTCTTTTAGTATTCATATTGGATTAGGTAATTAATGTTAGTGATTAAAAGCTTTCTGAAACTACTCACAATCATGATAAAATCAATTTGTAATTGATCATTAGATTGAGCGAAAGAATTTGAATTTGTCTTGGCTAACTATAATTGTTTCAAGAGTACTGAGTACACGGTTCTATTACATCACGTAATTAGCGTGCTGACATTCTTGAGTAATTAACTTAATTTTGTGGTTTTGTATTAGATGTTGGCGCTCTGAAAGGTGAGGATGAACAGGACGTGAAAGTATGGGAAGATAATTGGGATGATGATAACATAGAAGATGATTTTAGCTCGCAATTAAAGTAAGTTAAAAAAAATTTTTAGTTTATATATGTATATTTATTTATCAGCTAACTTTAATAGGCATTTAAAAATATTGTACTCGAAGGAGTGTACAGGTTTACTTGTAAATACAACTGTGGTTAAATTGTTTTATAGGAAGGAATTGGAAATCCAAGGTTATATCGGAGGAGCAAACCCACCAAAAATTAAGAAGGAGAAGTGAACGCTGCTGAGTAGTTAGTTTATATCTTTACCTTTTTATTGTATTAAACATCTCTTACATCAATCACAACTAACAAACATGTCAGAATTATAATTTTATAAAACGTGTGATTGTTAATGCATAAATGTAATCAGATTGGAGTTAATTGTATGATATTGTCCAGTACGTTTTAATAAATTATGAAAATTTAACAACAATCACCACATTCCATATTTCTGATACTTCCGTCTGAAGTCTGAATCAATGAACAATTTAACAAAATTGATTTTTGTTGTGTCTGTAAAATTATAATACAATGCATCATTCATCACTTTACTTGTAAATCCGTTACCCCTTTAAATCAAAGGCTTTGATCCACCCACTCTAATTAATAACATGTAAATCCCTTGCAACACTTTCATTATCATTAAATACCTAGTAAATATGCGAAAATTATGCAGCCTAATAAGGCGTCCGAAAATAAAGAATAGCAATTGATTTCATATACAATGTAATGTACAAGTCACGTTAAACTTTCATCTACATACTCCCAATTCCATTTCATCTACTCCAGTGCAGTGAGTTTGATTCAAAGGAAAGCAACAGCGAATAGGACTTTCCCATAAAAATTGCAACGCAACGTGAGCTGAGTGTGAGTTTCGAGTTCTACATGGAAATATCTAGTAGGGAGAAACTGGGGAAAGTGATGCACTCATGTACGCTATGGATTCATAGTCACGCACAGAGTCGATGCTCTTCCAAATTTTGGGAACGTGACATGAATAATACATGAAGTTTTTGGGGGTCCATTTCGGATGTCTGAGTATCCGTGCATTGTACTTTAACCGGTAGCTTCCGTTTGCCACCTTCCATCGCATCGCACCGTTGAGTCGAGTTGTGGAAATGGGAAGAAGGTAAAAAAGTAAAAGCTGAATGTGAACGTTGTTGCCTAAGCAGGCAGCTACTACACTACTAGTAACAGTAACGTAACCAAAATGCGTTATTGCGTTATATGCGTTGCGTTCATCCATTACTTCCTCCATGAGAAATTCGTTATCTTTTGCCCCTTGCGGCTTGGAAACAGCTGTACTTCCGTGCTACCTTCTCCATCCTTCCGAAAGAGATTTTTATTGATAAAGTCACTGAAAGAAGGAATTCGCGATCATCATTGTTTGCAAAAGCCGAAGAAAAAATATTTGATTGAAAGTGCAGTTTAATTTAAGCATGCTACTTTCGTAAGCAAACTATTGTTTACCTACATACATTTACCGTTGAGTTTCAGTTTTAAACATTCCATTATATTATAATTATTCATTTTTTCTGTATATAATACAACTGACTGCATGCTTGCTTCGCAATTCGCATAATAACGTGATTCTCGATTATTGCTGACTTTGGCTATTTTGTCGAAAAGTAAAATTGAATTAGTAGACAAATTAGCACATACAGCCATTTCCTCGTGTATTCTTTAAATGTTTAAACTACAAACACTTCGTGGCCTCGTTTAATTTTTTTCAACTCTTGGAATACATTTTTTCAGTCCAAGAAATGAAATAAAACGTATCCGCCGGTCCAATACAGTAGTTTTCTTTGTCAGTGGGTTATTTAATAGTCTGTAAATGGTGTTGGTATTTGTGATGTGGACTAATTTATTAATTAATCCAATCAAATGGAACAAGTGTAAGGGAAACCGAAAGTGCGACTAAACACTAAGGATTTTAACCGCTTTAGTTGCTACATTTTTGGTCCTGGGGTAAGCACGCTATATTACTATTGCTAGAAAATTAGTTGAGGAATTTGGGTAACTTTTCCTTGAAATGCAAACTATAAGAGGCAACTTTTCCTTATAAACCGTTTCCTCTGTATTAGAATCGATTTACTTTATCATATCCAAGTTTATCCATTTAATTTTCAGATAGGTACATATTTACACTACATTAACAAACGAAAAATGTTTATTTCAAGGCTAAGGCAGATACAACATGAAGCACATTCCAGCAACAAAATAAACGTCTACTCTTGGAAATCCATTAAAGACAAATATTATTTTATCAGATTAGATTATAAAATACGACTTTTATAGCTCAAGCTACGCATTCACTCATCAACACTCGTTTTATTTTCCAATGTTTTATGTCTTACTTCTGTTTCTGTTCAGAATGCAATGAGTGCAACTGCAGCTATAAACGTTTTCTGTGTAGTTGACTGACTGAGACTGACTAGTAGGTAATAGTAATAGTAATATCATTTGCAGATGCCAGCATAAAAATTTAAAAGCTCCTTTCGAAAATGTGAAACATTAAAACGAGAAAATTTAAGTTGTTCTTATCACACCATAGTTGGAACCAAACCACCGAGTAAAGTTTATACTTTGGGTCATTCAGCAGACTTCGAACCAAGGGAGATCTGAAACCATCTTACTGGTTATAAATATGTAATACTAGTTGCAATGCAAGTTACAAAAACAATCTTATAAACTGGTCTGGCCTGGCCTTGTCGTGACTCAAGCGCAAGCAAATGTAAAAGATAAAGTTGGATCTCATTACTCTCATTCTCACATTATAGAATCCAGGACCAATATATTATCATACTACCACTACCACAGAGCGCTTTTTATTAGGGTTTTCATTTTTGTAGGTATGTTAATGTTCCTCCAGTAAGTTCCAGCGAGGCTTACATCAAACGACATGTGGTTCACAACGTAGCAGATTTGACGAGCCTCTAAAAGTGAATCGACGTTTTTCTTTATGTTGAACTTATGTAATTGATTTTACGTTCGCATACAAAACCAACCTTTTACCTAAAGGTTCATTAAAATGATTGTTGTTAGAGTTGAAGAGGAACTTATTTATAGCATAGCTATTCCTATAACCTCATAAATGTTTAAAAATAGGGTTGATGCATTATATCAAAGGTCTTTTAATGGTTCCAAGCTTAAGCCTTTCTGAAATATTTATGTATATAAAATACTTATGTGAGAACTGACAAGAGTTCCTCAAAATACTTGCATCAAATATTGTACAATAAAAATAAAACAACTGGAAAATGACACGTGCAAGGTGCAAACAGTATGGATACCTTTTCCTGTTGGCAAATAACCTTTACTTTAATGAATGAAGCATCATATCAGTCAGACTGTATCTGCATAATGTAATGTTTACGAAGTTTTTGGAAGATTTCCTAAATTGTGTTAGAAATTGGCATTATATAGGTTGGCGCATTATTCGTTCGTTGTTCAATCGTAATGTTCGTGAATTCAAGAAACTCAGCCGGCGAGAGAAACGTGGCATTTGTTGAAAGTATGCAAAATGGGCTGTGCTGTAAAAAGAAGTATCATTTACATGTTTAACATTTTTATAAGCCCAGCTTTATAGCGGAATATAGTAGTGGTAATCTTTTGTGTCCAATACCAACCACTCTTATTTACCTCTTTCAGTAACTCTAGTTCTTGTAAGAGCAACAGTCTCGTCGTCATCATTCTCAGTCGTATCAGCAAAACCGCCAAACCCATTATCAGCAGCACTTCCAACTCCAACAACATCAGACATACCAGCAGAGGTTTTATTTGCTGGAGGACAAGCCTTGGACAAGTTCACAGGTTTTATCACAGTAACAACCATCGCCGATCGAGATTTGGTAGCGGACTCGGCATCCTCGGCAATTTAAGCTCCGGCAACGTGAGCAAACCTTTCAGTCCTACTCGTGCTCTTGGCGGATCGTCGCTTCATGCAGTTATATTCCAATTTATAAGACAATACAATTTACCTTCTCAGATTCTGGTGGATCGCTTTTTGACACAACAAAGTGGTAATTTGACTTCCCTCTTCCCAGAAGACTTTCATACTCTCATTTCTATCAGTATATTCATTTATTTGTTGAACTTAAATTGTAATAATTCCGACTTCCGAGTGACGAAGTTAACAAAAATTGAACTTTGCAGAATAGAATCAGTATAGCATTTTAACCAAGTTGTGGTTACTTTTTATTGTTACCTATAGGTGAAGAGTCAGGCCTTGTGGAAAGAGACTGTCTGGTTAAAAAGGGAACTCTGTGCAGACAGAACTTATAGCTCAAGACAGATACATTTGGCCAAAATGGGTGATTCAGGGAAAAAACGCGTGTGCATTGTTGGTTCTGGAAACTGGTGAGTTATGCACCTGGGGTGTGTTTGCTAAACGAAGTTTCTTTTTATGAAGTTGTAAATTTATTATGCATGATCTTAACCATTCCAGGGGTTCCGCAATTGCAAAGATAGTTGGAGAGAACGTGGTCAAGTTATTCTGATGTGTTTGAAAATACAGTAAAAATGTACGTTTACGAGGAGATGGTAAATGGAAGAAAGTTGACTGAATTTATAAACCAGGATCACGAGAATGTAAAATACCTGCCAGGTCATAAACTCCCAAAGAGTATTGTAAGGACATTTGAAATATTTTCATTTAATGTATTACGAGTTCGCGGAGTATGGCCAGTAGTAAAATAACTCCTCGGCATTCTACCTTTTTTCTACAGATTGCAGTTCCCGACGTATTAGAAACAGCCAAGGATGCTGATATTTTAATATTCGTCCTTCCTCACCAATTCATTAAGCACACTTGCAAACCTCTTGTAGGAAAGATGAAACCTGGTGCATTTGGTCTCTCGCTAATCAAGGTAAACTTGCTACATTTTTTGTTTTTGTTAATGCGTAGGAAGGAGTTTGATAAAATCCAAAGTGCATGTGTCGTTATTGTGCAAGTGAATGCGTGTAGAATGTCAAGTATTATGCATAAACCGTATGAATATACATAATGATTTGGTGGTGATATTAACCGGACAATGGAAGTAACGCAGTTAGGTTTTCAAACTTGAAATTCTAGGTCATGCACTGATAAAGGTTGATTTCTATTCAACCTTAGCTATCATGAGACTCTTTCATATATTTGAAATGTTAAAATTACACTGTTACATAAAGTATTTTATAAAACTATTAGTGTCAGGTTTTGCTGCTTTGTTTATACATTACGCACTTCAGACTGAAGTCTTCAGTGATGCAATTCATTAGAATTCCATGACACGC
Source organism: Cyphoderus albinus (assembly GCA_021029165.1). NCBI lineage: Eukaryota > Metazoa > Arthropoda > Collembola > Entomobryomorpha > Paronellidae > Cyphoderus > Cyphoderus albinus. Next base: position 31,210 of record VYYJ01000397.1, on the reverse strand, counting down.
AATGTGCATCTAAAAGAAGTGATTCGAGACCGTGGTTGGATTCTCAAAACAGATTTCTTTCAATTTACATTACGTATTACTTGCGACAAAGAACATTTTTAATGCTGCAATCTTTGGATTGCAATGGCAGCNTCTAAAAGAAGAGATTCGAGCCCGTGTGGTTGGATTCTCAAAACAGATTTCTTTCAATTTACATTACGTATTACTTGCGACAAAGAACATTTTTAATGCTGCAATCTTTGGATTGCAATGGCAGCTTGAAAATCCTCGATAGATTACATCTGGTGTAGACGTAACATCATTCGTTCGAACAGTAATTCAGTTCATAATTTGTAAAGTTTCAGTAAATGCTATCGACAGAAAAAGTTATGTATCTATGTACCTATCTGCGTGTAGGTAGTGCACAAAGTAAAATCGCGTGGAAGACTAGAGAATAGAGAAGCAACCTTTTAACGAAATGAGTTTACGCATTTTAACATTTAAAAAGTTCATTATATTTGTCTTTTTACCAATTTACATAATATAGTGCGTGTCATATTATAGTATTAAGTAAGTAGATTCACACATTTTCCATATCGTGTAAATTTTAACCTAAATAACAAGTTTCTAAACTTCGCAATCGCTTGGTGTCCTCACTTAAATGTTTCACCAATGTAATCACTCAATGTTTGCTCGAGAAAGTAACTACTATATAGTTTTCCTACTCACATGTCAATTAGTAGAGGCTTCCATCAGTTGGTAAATCATAGGTTTTTAAGCACTAAGAGGGTACATAGTGCAGAGTACGAATTGCATAATATTTTTAATGTACGTAGATAATACTTGTTTTTCTTTATCTCTGATGATGATGTAGCACCCTTATGAGTTAACGATCAGTGTTGATGCATAAATAATTATATGTAATGACCATCTTACACAATAGAGAGAACTTTGCGCAAGTCATCCTACCAGAATCAACAAAATAATACTAGGAAAAGTTAACAAAACCAATGTCAAGTTGAAATTGCAGCTCCATGCTTTCGATTAAACTGTTTAAAATAAATTATTTAGCTTGTCAATCTGGTTTATCTTATTCCTATCTGACACACATTTATTTTTATGCAAATGATTGACAAATCTGCACCTTCATTTTCAGTCACAAAAATATTAACAAAATTTAAAGTGTTTCATTAGTACCATGTCTCCATCAAGACAGATGATAAATGATTGAAGTTGTAAATGAATTCCAGGCTAATTTCCTTATACTGATATCTTCGATTAATTTATTCTTCTCTTATGAAGGGGTTTGATGTCGCTGAAGGGGGCGGAATTGAATTAATTTCCTCCATCATAACGAATGTATTGAACATCCCTTGCAATGTTTTAATGGGAGCCAACTTGGCTGGTGAAATTGCAGATGGAAAGTTCAGTGAAACAACCATTGGTAGGAAAGGAAAATATTATAATAGTCGATCTTGCTCCATATTTTCTTCTAGTAGTAACTAAATGTTTTACTAAATGGCAATGTAATTTTTCAGGTGCCCGTGATTCTGAACTAAGGAAAGTTGTTGCATAAATTAATTCAAACGAATGATTTTAGAGTAGTCGTAGTGAAAGATGTGGAGACTGTAGAACTGTGTGGAGCTTTAAAGGTAAAAACTGTCTTTGATAATTCATTGGATGCGACAAATGCCAAACAGCACTAATATCAATATGCTTTACATTCTGGTGACGCAGAACGTTGTTGCAGTTGGAGCAGGATTTATTGACGGTCTTCAACTCGGAGACAATACCAAAGCAGCCGTTATTCGGCTCGGACTTATGGAAATGGTTAAGTTTACTAAAGAGTTTTTTCAATAAGGACGCTGAGATTTCTACATTTTTGGAAAGCTGTGGCGTGGCTGATCTGATAACCACTTGCTACGGAGGGAGGAACCGCAAAGTTTCAGAAGCTTATGTGAAGACGGGAAAGGTAATCTTAGTTAAATAACTGTTATAACAAAAGAATTAACCTGGCTATAGTTTTTAAAGGTGAAAACTTCTTTTTAAGTCATTTGAAGAGCTGGAGAAAGAAATGTTGAATGGCCAAAGGTTACTAGGGTCCTATGACCGCTGCAGAAGTGAACGTGATGCTTAAAAACAGAGGACTTGAGGACAAGTTAGACTTTCACTTTCACTTTTACTAATCAGGTTAAAGAATCTTAACTGTACAATTAACCTTTGTTATATACAGGTTCCCCCTTTTCACAGCCGTGCATCGGATTTCGATTAATGAATTGAAGCCGATGCAATTGATTGACGCTATCAGAAATCATCCGGAACACATGTACGTTATAAACTGAATCTGATTGTTATTTGTTTTAACTTGATTAGTACAATGCACAAACACTGTTTTCAGGCGACGTATGCAACACAGTTTACGGAACATGACAGCTAAATTGTAACCTACCAGACAGTTATAAACGAACATGAAAATCCGTCAACAATACCTTTCCTACCTTATAAAGACCTCTGTAAACCATCAATTTTTAGGGACGAATTTTATTGTATGATATTTCGAATTTAACTCACTAACAAGAAAAATATAAAAAGAGTTTAATGTTTCGGGGGAGCACAGTTTGAACATTGCCTATGTTGGCATTATTGCTTGCTTCACAAATGATCACGTGAATTTAATGGACCTAACTTAGTGCAAGCTGAATTTAATTGAATACATTGATTTCATTCAATAGCAGTCATGTCATGTAGTGAACTTTATTAATATTTATGAACTTATTTTAGTGATTTTAAGGAGTTATTTCTAGTTGTGCCGACAATGATGCACTAGACTAGAACATTTGTAGTCACATTGTGTTGTACTTTATAATGCATGCTTTTAATTAACATGAAATTCAAACGATTTTGATGTGTTTTAATTTGATGTCTTATTTGCTTTTTAGATCTTCCCTAGCACAAGCCAATATTTGAATTTTAGGCATGGACCAAACCGTAACGTGGTATGGTAGGAATCATCTACGTTATTGTCTTCCCGTAGTGCTTGATAGAGGATAGCTGTTATTATTTCATCCATACAAAATGTATATTGTAGATATTTATTTTAATGATTTATCAATTGTTTCAGGTGAAAATTGTGTTGATATATAGCAAACAGTCTTTTTGATGTCATAACCAAAAGTTTGATTATTAGTTGAGATTGCTTCAATAGATTATTAAAGCTCAGACCTTATTGGCATACTGATATTAGAGAATAATAATTTGTATTAGTTTAGTTGATTAAAAGATTACTACCCTGATTAGTTTTAACGAAAAGTAGGACATTTTATTTGAGATTAGTATAATATGTAGAAATATTACATTTGCCTCTAAAATTATCGTTTGCGATAAGTTTATGATATTGATTTAATTTCTTTTAGTCGGCTTAGCTGTCTCAGATCCTTACTTCTGAAAATCCTACATTCCTTTATGAAAACTTTAAATCATTGTATCCTTAAATTGATTCTTGATGACGATTGACGAAAGCTTGATATGGTAAATTCCAAGTGTATTGTAGAATACGACAACTAACCAAATTGTTTCAACTATAAAAAGTACGAAACGAAAGTTATATATTTTTGATTCAACTAATTAGTGCACTCTCGATTTGAGGTAATGATGTTGATGTTGGCAATGAAAACGAAGCATTGCCACTCCGAAACTTTCACGTGTTAAACCCATTTGTCTCGCTGATTTCTTAAATATAGATTAAGTCAAAATCTATTTAGTTAACAAAACTTGATTTTGCACTTTTGCACTAAATTCAGATATATTAAATTATTAAAGAAATAATGTTTGAAGAATAAATCTGTGGTGATATTAAAAGGGTGCATTAATAAACGTCACAAACGTTAGTAATTGACATGCAGTATCAGTTCACAAAGCTTAATGCGTTTTTAGCATACTTGTTATTTCATTAGTTATTATTGTTTAAATAAACATTTCATTTGCATTTCGCATTTACATACATACAAATTATTATGTCATTTGCATCATATTTCAATAAGCACAAGATATTAAACAATGGATAAATAGATGGCCTAAACTTCGCAATAATTTATAGAATTCGCCCGTTGTAAAAGAGGACATTTAAATGACTATTGCACCAACTTTGGAAACAAATTATTACTAAATTGATTGAACATTAAAACGTTGCTTATTACTGAATGAATCGGTAATGTATGAATTTGATGCAACCGATGAACGATTTCTGTATGATCTATTAATTTTGCCAACCACAACATCATGAAAGCGAAGGTAAGTCTGTGGTAATCAGGATTATCTTATCGATTTTCTTTTTTATCACGGAATGCTTGCGTCAATGTAAACTCTACGAGATTGTCATACAAACTTTTTGATTGCTTAGTTGTAGACATGTTTCTATTCTATCCTAATATCGGTCGGACGAATCTTTCGAATTTATTTTAACGAACAGTAGAATTTTTTTAAATACTTCAAAAACTGAATGTATTTTTGAAGATTCTCCAATGAATTTGCGTAGAATGAGATACAGTCAACATGGCACACACCTTATTTAACCAGATCATTATAATCTTCATCTGGATCAGTTGTGTCAGCTCGAAACTCTTCATATTTAAAGACTCGATTACATTGTTGCGTTCTGAAGGTTTTCAGGAGGAAATTGGGGACGAACCATTGGATGTGATTTGGATATTCCGAAGCAGCATTAGATTAGAATTTAACACGTTTCATTTAAATGGTCATAGTGGTGATTTTGTTTTAGTTAGTGAACTGCCGCTTGCGAATGAAGATGATTTGTCTGAGAAAAACTCCACGTCTGGCGACTATGTTGACCTACTTGCGGACTCAATTTTAACGGAACAAGGCATACTTCTCTCATGGAAAACAAACAAAACAATTGAAGCTGTCACAACACATCCGCGTGGAACATTTGTGCTTTACCATGCAGAACCGAAACCTCCCGATTCAACGGCAAAATTTGAGGGCTTTGAAATTGAAGTTATTAATTATGGTAATGAAAAAGTATCATTTCCCTTTCTCCAACAATAAAAATTTGTATCATGATTTGCATTGTAAGTAAAATTGCGAATCCGTAGATGATATGCGAACAACAACTACATCTACCACGGCGAATCCAGTTGTAACGGCAAGACCAGGACAGGACGATCCATACATTTCTAAGTTTCTTCAATGTAATGAACCTCGCGAGGTAAACATCTCAACCGGTTTTTAATCTATCATCTAATTAATGTAGGAAAGTAAGTGTGACGGTCTTATGTATATGTATCTGCACAGTTTTTAAGGACCTTAGACCGTTTTAAGAACCTTATCGCAAAGCTAGCCACAGAGTATTGTGGGGAACGAAACATCACATTAGACCGAGACATTATGTAAAGGTTTTATAAATATTTTGTCTACAGCAGTAAAAATGTGACCATGATTATCATCAAATTTAATTTAATTCAGGTCAGAGGAAGTGAATATTCCTGGTCCCAACGAGGGGAAACGAGCGGGAGTTCATTACTGTGACCCTACTTGGCCGGTTTATGCTACTTGCGTTGAAGTAACGTTTGCCATAGATCGTGTAAATACTGAAGGACATTACATTCTTCCGGCAAGTCACTTGGAAGTGATGTGGAGAGATAAAACTCCGCGGTTGCAGCGAGAAAAGTACTGTCCCTATTACCCACCTGAAGCAGTTGCAGATTTAAACACAATTGTATGGATTGCTTTCTTTCTTGGAATCATACTCAGCCTCTCAGCTTTGTTGGCAATTTCATGGATTAAAAACACCAGAATATTAATTGAAATTGGGTTGGTTTTTTATAGTTTATAACAATTTACCTAATTCAATTAGTTACAAACTGGCCCAGTTGTTAATTGTCTTTCTCACAACGTTTCGTAGAAAAACATCGAAAGTACCAGATGAAGCCGAAGAAAAGCCTGCAAAAGACATTTTTAATCCAACGTTGAATCCTATGTACCAATGGTTTTTCGGTAATTCTAACAAGTTTCACCCCACCAGAGAGGAGAACCCTGAAAGTGACGCTAGGAATACTGCATACGACAACAAAGGATTTGAAAACGAAGAGAATTTCTCTACAGAACACTTGGAAGAATTGGAAGATACGTATGTCGCATATAGAATGACAGCATAATTTTACCCTGAAACACTAAAATCTGTTTAGTTGGGAAATATGAAGTTTTCTATTTTTTGACATTCCAGAGATGACCCTGATAGAACAGTATTAATTGAGAGAAAAGATTTCAAAACGCTTTCCACAACATTGGACTTAGAGGATTAACTATTTCAATATAAAACCATTCATGTTGAATCTTAATCTAACTAATACAACTAAACGGCAGAAATACAACGTTTGATTTAAAACTATGAATGATGAAGATTTTAAAACAGCAGATTTGTACAATAAGAAATATATTATTAAAATCAAGTTTACATAATATGTCTAGTACTTCAATATTTAACACATTTAACATTGTCATTGCCAGTCGAACGGAAAATTACTTTCACGCAGCACTGCGGCTCGGAGAGGAAGCTCTTGCACAACTTGAACAGAGAAGAGAACAAACTGCTTTCTGTTAGCTTTAGAAGCGGAGTATAAAAAATAGGGTCGGTTAGTAGCAGGCATGCAGTGACTGTACTGTAGTTTGCTTCATGGCTTTAGCAAGCAACGTTTCGGATATAGAAGAAAGGAGAAGGAGGGATGTGCAGGGTTGAGCCGTCTTCTAGTGGAGTACATTATCCTTGTAAAATTTCGAAGTGACAGTTGAATGAGATGCTTGTCAAGCACCTGACAGTTTCACACGACTCAAACTCTAGGCAGCTCTCATTTGTCCCTGTCTCCCTTGTCTCCCCCGATTCACTTTGCTACTGTACGCTATAAGCAGTAGTTTCTTCGGTTGACACTCATTCCTTCCACTTTTACTGCTGGATAGTCGCAGTATAACTCAGCTTTGCTCAAGCCTTTTATTCTTCTCGTTCTAACCGTTCTTTGTCCACCTGAATGATTTTCCCTTCCATTGGAGAGAGAAAGATCTGTTAAATCTAGTAATAAATTTGTTAGTTTAAAAACCTCCAAATATTGTCAATTGTCAATTTTTAAATACCCTGAGCTTTATTAGACATTCTTAGATTTCTACATTATATAACAAATCAACGATTCAAAACTCAGTTTAGCTTAGAAAAACAATCACCATTTTATTCAGAAAACAATAAAAATTGAGGAAGGCAGTGCAATATTAGATCATTCAAACTATTCGAAGTTTGTTAAATTTTTGTTAAGTAGTTTTATAAAATATTCATATTTCTGAGAAAGTTTGGTTTGAAACATTAATAGAGAGTTTAACATAGATAATCAGTATTTCATTATTCCTTTAAAATATCAAGCCGATTTAATGCGGTGCTGGACTGTCATCAGATAGACGCACCAAGATACAACTAACTTACAATTACAATGAATTCTTTGTCACTGTAAAAGTTACATAATGTTGATATGCTGGCAAACAAAGACGAGACAAAGAAATGAATATAAGATTGTAATTTTGTCTGAAACTGTAAAGAGCAGCTTGATGCTGGAGGAGTTGTATTACTGCCCGTATTGTTGTACGTCGCACGCACATACCAGTAACGAATAGTAAGCTAGTTAAACGAACAACTACGAAAGGAGAGAATATAGAGTGAAGAAGGAAGCAGGAGCAAGGCAGAGGGTGAAAAAGACTCTCTTTGAGAAGTACAATCTCCTTGAAGTTGGAGCAGAGAATGTGGTGCCGCACAATTCCGCGAATAGTGGACCACCAGCAAGTTGGAGCTTAGAGGAAAGAATGGGCTTGGCCGACTTGGGAGTAGCGAATAATGCATTTCCATCAACCTCTTCTCGCTTCTTCGATTCCCTTTTTACCACATTGCAGCAGCTCTACAAATGCAGCTCGGTTGGCCTGACCAGGAAGGTTAGTAGTATCTTCAGACTCCGTCCGCGTCCCGTCCCTACACACACCTTTCATTGGGATTTTAGTGATCTTCTTGCCGACTCTCTCGCTTCTATTCCTCCTTCCTCCTCACACCACGGGCTCTTCGCCTCAACATTTTCCTACCTTTCTTCCTTTCATGCACCCAGGCACGCATCTGTTTCTCCCACTTTGTTTGAGTCGCACCAGGCTACAAGCATGCGGGTTTTCTTAGACAACTTCCTTTTCTAAGCGAACATTCCATTTTGGCTGCTCCCTTTTTATTCACAAAGATCTTTTCTCATTCATATAAAATGATATCAAGTGCACGGTATACGACGAGACTCAAATGCACACACCCACAAGTCGTCAATTAAATAAGCGACACGTCCAATCCCCGACCAAGTGGATCAGTCATCCGCTCCAACCCTATTTTCATATGGTACATATACTCAAGCCCAATGTAGAAAAACTGTAAGCTTTTATAAAGACGAAAATTGATGCCCTTTTGCTCCATGAAAACCATAGTTTGGATATTGAACTGAAGAAAAGTCTTTGTTTTAATGCTTAAAGTCATTATGTATTTCGAATTCATAATACTTTATAAGTAGAGACAAAAATGGTTTACACTGTCTTTTGTACGATAGGAACTATTTCGAAAAGGTTTATAATAATTTTTCAAAACATCAATGAAATCAAATTGTTTGACTGTGACATGTAACCCTTTACCATTATGAAGCTCTGTTAAATATTTTACTGTGCATCACTTTTTGACTGAAGGGTAAGAATTTTCGGAGTTTGCTGTTTATCATGTCATTATTGTTAATTGCTACAATTGTCGCATTAATTTTGATGAGAAAAGGCGAGTGAATAAGGTGTCAGGAAAAGAAATCATTTAGGAATTGGACATAATAATATGTATTATGCTTAATAGGAATAGGAAAGCAATTTTGAAGGAAGACAGACGGAAGACTGAAACTTCCCTCCAATTAATATAACTTCAGGGTAAGGTAGTTGAAAAAGGTACGAAGCAAGTGTTCACAAACAAACAAATAGTTCAAAAAGAAATTATGTACAAAAAGACAATTTGAAAGACATCAGCTATTAGATAAGAATCAAAATTGTAAAAAAATCTATTTGACCCAAAGCGTTGCTTTAATTTACATAATAATTAACGATTAACTTGTAAAATGCAGTGATCGTGGTTCCTGGTAAACACTCATTGTAGAATCAAGCAATCATATTAAAAGAACAACTCAAGCAATACCTACTCAAAGACCATTAAATTTTGGTTTCTTAATTCTCCGCATCTTTTTTGATGATATCCATATTTAACGAATGAACGAAAACGGAAATCAAATTCGTAAGCTATACTTTCATCATTAAGTATAAGCACTTTTATCAAGCTTCGAGTGTTACTTCACAGATTTTTTGGATGGTCTGTTGTTACATGATTTCAAATGTTGTGGCGACCTAGACCAAGATTGTTAGATTTCTCTTTTTCATCAAAGAAATTTGTAAGCAAAAAACAATAATTGACACATGCTTGCCTACGGTTTCATACTTTTTATGTACTACTTTATACAAATTTTATACAATTTAAATTGTGACTTGATTTAATTCTGCGTGTGTAAGATGTCAATGATCACTCAATCTCCAACAAAAATGAATATTTAATGTGATTCGCACACTGTTGTGGCACATTATTCTATTGTATGAATCAGACTGCATCTTTTCTTGAATAAACTACAAATGTCAACAAAGTTTTTCATGTACGTACTCTTCCGTTAAAGCAAAAGCCAATCCACACAAAGATTCATTTATATTCATATTTCCTTAAAGTAATATGACGCCAATAGTAGGTAAACCTTTAATATTGTATATCTATGCAGACGTACCGATTGCCAATGACAGTCAATCGCTCGCTGTTAATGAGGAAAGAACTGGTAAAGGTAAGAGGAAAGGTTACAACTAGTAGAATAATAACAGCCATCGTTATGTATTCTTGCTTTAGTTGTTGCGGTTGTTGTATTTCACGTAAGTCGTTCGAACAAGCAAAGCTGAACAATGATATCGAAGTACGGTGGTAACTGGTAAGGTACAATACAACAAACGACGTGTGGCACTTCATTTTTTTATTTTTCCTGTTGATACTTTGTAGTCGTAGTAGATTTCATTTCTTGCTTCTAATAATCAATGAGCTTTCTGCTATGTGCTATGCTACATAAAAACTGGTAAGAGAATGAATTATATGAAAATACTTTTTGCCTTTCATATCACTAGAAATTTTCTACTTCTTTAATTGCTGAAAAGGAAAGTGTTACATATTGCATCAGTCATAACTTTTAAAAATCAATTTCTCATTATGTTTGCAAGGTTTATGACTTGCTTCGACCCTTGCTGATGCTGCCCATGACCTTTGATGTTTTTGTTTGTCATTGTTGGTAGGGTTCATAGATTCAGACATTGTGTAAGAAATCTGCATTTTGATTATGACTTTTAAATCTCAAATTCAAGGTTGTTACAGATTTGTTTTGAAGTTCATTCAGAGCACTGCAATTGCAACTTGCAAGAATATTTTAATTCACTAAACTAAATCAAACAATGGAGTTTCTCTACATAATACTTTTGGTTTGTAAGATTGTGGTCCTGTACCTTCCATATCATCACATCTCACACAAAACATCTCTAATTTGTCGCAAAGGCTTTGATTGTGGTTTGTATATAGTGAAATTATGTTTACATTTCGATTCATTTTGTCTAGAAAATGGCATTGTAAACTCTTTTAGAAGATTACATATTTAATGAAATGTAATACAAATTCAATCAAATGAAATGTACAAACAAACTAAAACAAAGAAATTCAATGAAGCATTTATTTTGTGGGGTAAACATTACAAATTCCAAAGAATACTAGTTGATAATTCGCAAATAGCTTCGAGCTTTAAAGGATGATCAGGAAATTAATTATGCAAAATGAATGGGATAGCTAGTTCCGTCCATTACGCAACCTGAAAATCCGGAAGTGAAAAAAACGGAAATAAAGTTATAAAATTAACTAACGAACAAAGTCTAATAGTCGTATTTGCTCTTCTTTGTTATTAATTTGTTAATTTTTGATGCACCGTAAGTTGGGAACTGGTTAAAGTTAAGTATAATGTTTAAAAAAATATAGCTACCGTGGGACGTTTTTATGTTTAGAGCACTTCATGGTACAATTCTGTGAAATACGATAGCTACTAGCTAGATAGGTGCTAAGATGCTTCTTATTAATTGACATATTTTCAAATTAGCTGCTCAACGTTTGTCTCTTTTATAGTATAATACAAAACATTTATTTTTTATTGAATATATTCTGGAGTTAGAGTTAGCAACTTAACTTCAGTAATCTGCTAGGAAATAAAAGCTACAATCAATAATGTGCAATGGGCTGCGTTTTAGAGAAACTGGTCACGATTTTTATTCAAATAATGCAAAATATTATTGGGTGAGTGTATCTACAATTTTTATGTAACGATTTGATATTTATTTATTGGAGTAAAACGACAATGTTACAGCATTACCTGTTTTCTCATAATTACAGACTTGTTTGTAGCTGCAGATTTGAAAATTGTTATGAGATGCATATTCTAGATTTAAAGGCAGGTCAATATCCCTTATGTCATAATATATATACCAAAATTGCAGCCTTTCACTAACTCTTTACCCATGCTTGGTACACATCCTTTTAGGATCTTGAAGTAAATGGTAATAAGTGCTTGTCACTTGCATCTGCTGTCAATCTACCTTCAGAATTCTGTGTTCACACAATTTCGAATGGATAAGGATGTTTCTAATTGATAGGACGCCTTTTCTTGTACCTAATGCCGCTACGCGCTGCTTTGTTAGATCTGGTGTTGTTACATACATATGCTTGATTCTGCTATACGCATAGTGCAGCATCGCGGCGTGTGTAGCAAAATGACATAATAAAATTTGTAGTATTTTGCCTTGCTATAACTTTTTCCCAAATTACTTACCACTTCTCAATAAATGAGTCACGCAAGTTTTACTAACCGTCTCAGTTGATCTGTGCTCTTTCATGAAAAGCGAAAGAAATATTGACAGTCAAGAGAGAACCGAAACTTTACAGTTATACGCTCGGGTGCCACGAGTAGAAGTTATTGATACCGAAATAACATATTATCGTGACAGTTACAAAATGAAAGTGTTTAAAGGAGTTTCGACCATAGCCTGTTTACTGATAGTTCATCAGAATTGCATTGGGAGAGGAAGTGCAACTCCAATCACCGCCATAAACCGACTTCCCAGCATCACAATAGATACTCTATATGAAACCGTGCCGGATAACCAGCCGTCAGGATCCTCGACGTTTAGTAGGCAAACAACGGTCCAAGGAAAGGATGGCTTCCGAAACCAATATCGTCCCCATCCCCAACGACAAGAAGCACGCTACGTCAGATTGTTTCGTCTTCCTTGGAGATTAGCAAGAAGTGCTAGTCAAAAAAGTTACGATGTTGCGAGCAGTGTTGCAGGTATCTTTGCCCAACAATTTATGGACTCATACAAGCATATGCAGCGGAACATAATCCCTCAAGCTTCCGAAGTGATCTCTACATGGGCGTTTCCACCAACGAATCCTCCGGAATTATCCACCGCTTGGCTCGAGGGAGGTGTTTAATTTGTAAAAGTAAATGGATGGGGGATGGTACAAAATTTGCTAATGTTTAAAATGGACGCTTACAAATTGTTTTATCATAATTGTTTTGCTGTGTTATTTCTACTGATATCTACTATAGTGTTTTAATGTAAGAAAAAATGTTTGCCACGCTATTCAATGCAAATACTGGGTTGTATTTATGATGTCGATACCTGTTTCCGTGAAAATCTGTGTTGGGTTAAAAACCGCAATAAAATAGTCTATTTAAATAGCATTTCTTACTAGCATTTTAATTTCCACTCCCAATTATTTTGAAATCACTAATGTGCATTTATAGGGTTGCATTGCATTACTTCACGAGCCATGGACTAAAGCAAGTTCTTATTCCGTAAATGTACTACAACCACTAAGATATTTGTAACTCTACAAAATGTAAGATGTTGATGTAGTTGTGATTAAAGGCATTTTATTTTCAAATGAATATGAATTCTAATTTATGTTATAGGTAAAAAAGAATTAGTACTGTGGAAATGAATTGACTAACTTGGTTTTCACACATCTAAAGCTTTTATTCAGTTACAATTTCACCGCTAATTTTTTCGAGTCACTTCCAACATTACGTCTTAAGTATCCTAGCGTAAGTCAACGTAGTGCTGGTAAAATCATACACATACATACATATGTATTTATCATATTATGCAATACGATGCTAAATCTAACTTTAGTTTATGTATGGCCAATTTGTACAGTCCTGAGGAAAATTTGTCATAAAATAGGTTACGTAAAATTAATCGCTATTGATTTTCTTTTGCTGTATTGTGTAGGAGGTAAGATTAATTGATTCGTTTATCTAGTTAATCAGTACAGTACAGTTAGTTTACATAATTTGGCCTATGTTAATTCTGGACGAACTTCTGCTACAGAACCGGAGATATTGTTTATTTCCTCTTCATTACTTAACCTGGTAAAAATTTCTTTGGCCGTCTTTTTCGGAGTGGTGCGAGTACTGGAGTTTCGTCTTTGATCAAGGTTAGTTGTTTCCGGACTGAAAGTAGTAACACTACTGCTACGTTTCTCCTTCACTCTATTCCATTCATACGCTTCATTATGAACGTCTTCTGATGTGGCGTTGTTTTTGTTTGCTTGAATGTGGTTATTTTTGCTTGATGAAGAACTCATCTTCACAAGCTCAACTGGAGCAGCATTGTTATAACTAAAATTTAAATTTTGGAAACACTCCAAAGATTTTCCACCGGGGCCAAAAAATTTCCTTCTCATATTCAAAAACGGACTGCATGGAAGTGAGTTAATTTTGCTCAAACTGGATTTGTTCTTATCTTTTTTTCGTCTACGACTGGTGCTATTGCCTCCTCCATAATACGTGAAATTCTTATGCTTCTTTAAACTACCCCAAAACTCGAGTGTCTTCTTATTTAAAATAATATCTGTGTCACTATTGATTGCACTGCTGCTATCTACCTGGCCTGTGTTAAAACTATTATTCATATTGACATTCATGATTTTTGGTTCGGATGCGGTTATCGGCTGGGAGCTGTAGGCAGACTTTTTTCCATCCACGGCAGCGGACAGCCCTGCAGCCCCCGTGGTGGAAGAGCTTGAAGTGATAGGCGCTCCACAGTTGAATCCACCCCCGAGGCTGCCTCCTCCTGTACGTAGTCGAATTCCTTCGGCAGACGTTGTACAATTTGAAGTAAGACTTAATTCTTGTTCGCTACACCCAGACTCTTCGACTTGGCAATTATTATTGATGGTTGAAAAATCAACATCATCGTCAACCAAACTGCTGGCGGGCATGCTAAGACTAGTAATACTAAACTCGGAATTTCTTCCGGAGGGATTGGTATGAAAAGAGGATGATTGCGGAAGTTTGTGGTGACGGTGGTTAGGATTTCCATGACAGGATTGACTCATACAACAATCGTCATCGTCTCCTGCTGTGGAGCATTGCAAAACTTGGGACTGGGATAAACTGCGAAAATTAATTCGTCCGACATTTGCTGTCGACCCGTTTGTCGAGCTGATATCGTTACTGCTCTCAACTCCAACCTCATGATTATGAGAAATGCCGTAGTTACTGCTTTGGTTGGGTCCATGGTTGATGTGGTGGTGATTATTTTGATTGCTATTTTGCTGAGTGACAAGACTGTGCTGCTTAAAAATAGATGATGGGTCAACGGATGTAATAGTTGGGGAAAATGGGTGGGGGCAAAGGGGTAGTCCATCTGTGTTAGAATGAACCAAACGCAGGCGCCTTGGTGGTGGATGATGGAATGCAAAGCTTGCCGAACTTCGATTATTGAAAAATCCGCTGGAACTGACACCAGCAAATGAATGAGTAGGTTGAATAGTGGATGCACATAGGCCAGATTGACCTGGACGATTGCGTGAGGGACGATCGTCACTGACATAAGTGCCATCAGTTGCCTCGGCATATCTTTAAATAGTAATAAAAAATTTACTACATTGTTATTACTTATGCTCCAAATTTCAATAATGGTGAGTATTATTACGTAGGCGGGGGTCCCCAAATTGAATGAGGTAATTGAAGCGGCATGGTTCCTGCTCCAGGCATTATCAGAGGTAACATACTTGACCTCTCGCGTGGCATGGGTCTCGCCAAGCAGGCAATAAAATCCGCGCTAAAGTCACTGTTGATTCGGCGGATACGAGACCAGTAAGCCTTTTTCCTTTCATGCCTGGAAAATAAAATACAAATTGAAAGCTCATAAAATATCACATCATTAGTCGGGCATGCATACACTGCACTGCGTGCTATATCATGTAGTACTGATAGTAATAAGGCAATAAAATGTTTAAAAGTGTACTCTAAAAATTCCCTAGTTTGGGGGTTTAATTTGCAGATATATGTAGTTATGTTATGCAGATAACTTCTTTAACACTTGCGGTAAATATATTTTCATACATTATAAATATCTTCAATATCAAACAAACTTTGGAAGGCTAACTATAAACTAATAATGTATCTTCTCATTTACATACGTCGGTAATCATTTGTAAGTATCATATTTGAAAGGAGAGTTCAAAGATAATAAAATAAGACCTACGCATCGAAAATAGTAAAAAATGATAAGATTTACCTAACCATTGACGGTTAAATCATTTCATAATTTCATCAACCATTCTCAGTTTGCACTTTTTACAGGCTCGGTATAAGGAAAAGTTTCATATACCTCTTCATCAATTCTATTATGGATATGATTTTAAGTATTCGACACTTACCCAATTAGCTGGTAGAGAAGCATGCAAAGAAAAATTGACAAAAGTACTGCGACAACGGAGATTGCAAAAACCACACGTAAGCAGGCGTACAGATTTGAATGAATCACGTCACAGTCCCGAACGTTCTCAAATAAGTAATGTGTTGCTGCGAACAAAATAAATAAACTCATTAGTTTCTGGAGAAAATTGCATAGAATAAATTCTTAAACTCAGTTGACTGAGAGGTACATTAATTCATCATGTTTATTTTCCAACTGGTCAATAAACATAAAAAATTGGGGTACTCAGACTAATTGCGCGGTACTAAAATTATTGAATGCATTTGTATGCTTTCACCTAAATGTTAAGAATAAAACATGTTGGTTTTATTTAGAAAGTTAGATTGCAATAATGATAAAACTTACTTTCGGGGCCAGCAGGACCTTGCATTCCGAACGAGTGGCTATAACAAGTGCAGCTGGGTGGGTTTTTTGTGTAAACGCATTCCTTCAGAGTTTGAAGACGGTTCATATGAATTAAACTGGTTGTAATTGTAATGACTGATGAAAGAGCAGCGCTGCACAGGGACCAACACCTGAAACAATTTGTTTGCAATTTTAGTGTGCATTTGCATTTCCGGTATTTAAAGCAAGGGAGTTGAGATAAATAGGAATTAGAGCAAAAAATTGCTTACGCCGTGATACGAAGGAGGATAATATTCCGATTTCTTTTGCATGAGAATGCGATTGTGCTCACTCCACAAATGGACAACTAAAATAATGTGTAAGTAAAAACAGATTCTATTGGTCTTGTACTTGAATTTCAGAAATCGAAATTCTTTCCGGTTTATTTGGCCCTAATGAGTAATATTGACCGGTCGAATATAATAATGATGTAATGATGACAAATTCTCATTGAGAATAACTTACTAAGATTGCAGGTATATAGGTTGGCACAGTCTCAAAGTAGTAGATGGATGTGGTGTAATAGCGAAACAAGGCAGCAACCACCAAAAATATTCCAGCTAAAATGGTAGCGGCCTAATTATGGATAATAAAGTGTTTTGTTAAAATATGAAGACTTACTGAAAAGGCAGGTATGTAAAGTAGGAAATAAGACGATTGCATGCATTTTACACTTGGTGCATTCACATTCAGGATAATCACCCAAACATTGTTTAATACACATACATACATTAATATACATTGTTCCTTACCGAGCCACAAACTGTGCACAACAAGCAATATTTAGTCCAGAAGGTCCTATTTCCCATGGAGAAGGACGGCCAGCGAACATGATGATGTGTCAAAGGGTGATTCTGCTGATGTTGTTGACGGTTAAGCACGACGGAGAAGATGCCTGATAAGTCACCCGGATTTGGGGCTTGACTTTCTCTGAAGCCATTAGCACCATTTGCGCCGGATATGTTAACTCCTGCAACTCCTCCGACATGAATAACTCCAGCGGATGATGTCGGCGAGGAAGTTGACTGGACGATTGGCGCTAATGGGGACTGAGGGTGCAGAGGTGAATTTAATGATAAGATCGGTGGTGGTGGACCGAGGTTATTTCCAGCAGCTGTCGCCATGAATCAATTAAATTTGCAATATGTTCTTCGTTCCAGCTTCCTCACGTTTTTGCCCTCGCTCACACTTTCTTTTCTTATTCCCACCACGGTGGGATAACTCCGTGACGTGTCTCTCCAAGAGCTGCAACAAGAAAGTGGAGCAGGATGTGCTGATATGATGGCGACTATTACCTAGATATATAGTCGTGTCGCTGCAAAGATATGAGAATGAGGAGGAAATGACTACTAATTTTCTTTTCCAGCTGAATGCATTTGCTCAGATAAAAGTTGGATTATCAACAAGGAAAGTAAAGCTTAGGCGGTGTGGTAGAGAAACTTCCGGCGTTCGTGTTTACTTCCACTTTCTCTGCTTTCATGAGCTGTTCGTTCATTGCCTTGCATGCACTGGACTATAGAAAAAACTTTAGTTTCACTATTCTGATACTCATATCGGCATTTGCATGCCTTTTCCATTAAAAGTAATTAAATTAGCGTGACTTCCCCTTCCATGATCTCATTATGAATTATAACTCGACGGATTCGGGTATTAATAATAAAAAGGTGGTATGTATCTGGTATCTCTGTGTAAGCTGACACCTCTTTCTAAAGCACCTATACAGATATTACCATTATTCACAAGGCAGAAATTATCGGTACGTGGGTGGGTGGACATGCATAACGAAACTGACGTCACAATAACTCTGTGGAAACTAATGTGCACCTAATTTTTCAATCCTCTAACGAATATCATTGCGCACTGCTAATTAACCCGTTAAATATTACTGTCAAAATTTTATCCAGTCCGATATTCCTTTGTTATTTTTTCCAAGCTCAGAATTGCTTTTTAAATGTTAAAGATGAAGCACACTCTTTGTACTTTGGATTAGCAAGAAAACAGATACAAATTTATTGGTGATTTATGTATGAACGTTTATGTATTGTAACAAAATAAACTTGGAAAACAAAGGTTCAAAATGTGTACCAATTCAGAAATGTGTAATTTCCGAGTAAATCTACTCGACTCACTGGCGGCAGTAAGTAGATATTCCTGTTTGTTTTAATTTGCTATGAAAAAAAAAACAAAGAAGCGAAATTTTATTCAGTAAAGGAAACTTCAAGTCAGAATTTCTGCCGATAGCGATAAGTGTGTATGTCACTGGTGGCATCCCCAGGTTAGCACGAGCTAGTGCGAGACATAGAATACACTAAAAATAATAAGCTTGATATTAAAAAGTGTAATATGAAAACTGATGAGACTCGTGGGAACAATCTTTTTGAGCTTTCGACTTTTAAGAGTGATGTGCGTTATGTGATGTGACTCATACCATCACATTATATGGTAATGTATACTGTCGTTTCTTGTTATACTGATTAATTTTACTAACATAATAACATGCAATGCTGTTTTGAATACTTCTTTCTTACTGCTGTTTTCTATTAAAGCGAATACTTCCTCCGGAAATAACAAAACTCGTGGTGGAAGTTCTTGAAGAGATTAAATTGTAGGACAGTTTGATAACAATAAATAGAAAAACACCTCCTTTGCTACTGCTTCGCTTGACGAATATGCGTTTAATGACATATTTAGGTACATACGTAACTAATAATATAATATGCGTTTATGCTATGTGAAAATTTAAAAAAGAAACTAAGCATCAATGCCATAATCACTGAAATATTGTAGTATGAGATCTGTTGTGAAGCCCCTTGACATAATGTCACCAAACCAGAAATCCATTTTGCAAAACGGCGAGGCATAAAATTTGACGAGAAGGAAATTGTTTCATGTAATGCTATATTGCGCCTGTCCGATTTGAAAACTAAGCAGTTCTTACCAGACTACAATTAGCTAGTTTCGTGTTTAACATAGAAAAATATTACGTGCATGTTGAGAATGTTTATTTGGTTAAAAAATAGGCAGGAAGGGAACATTCATGTTGTAACTAGTAGTATTGTTATTGTTAGAAATGTACGCTACTCTATAGCAAACTTACCTTTTATTTTAAAGAGTGCTGGGAAAATTGGCTATAAAACTTGAGTAATTTGTGGTGGGTTATATAACGCTGCATTTAGTCTACACCGAATGGGAATTGCTGAATAAAACTTTTTTGCGGAACAATATATTTGAATTTTGGACGTTTATTGCCGTCTGTAAGTAGGAGATGGTTACCTTCAATGACTCCCTATACGTAATCGAACCCAAACCGTAAATATTCCAAAATATCACTAACTGCTAGGCTTAGTAGAAGCTCCCACACCATCTAAGAAATTAACGACGCTGTTCAAGGATATAAAATTGTACTAATTTTCACCAACTTTTTAAGAAAACCACTAAATCGTCGACTCGGGTATAGTGGCCACGGCAAATCGTCCACTGCCACAATGATGGCCACACACTACCATTTTGTTTGCAGATTGAGTCTCTACATTTCCAATTCGTTTTTAAAGATGACAATTATAATTGTGTAGATAAAATAAGCACGGCACAAGCTAAAAAGTCACCTTTCCATTTCCAAAATCTGCTTTCTGCACAAAACTCTTTTTGAACTTGGAAAGTAGTAACGATAATAAAGAGTAGTAACAAACTTCTGTAACAGTCAGGGCGAAAACGTTTCTTGACACTGTGGAGGAAAGAATTGTGAATGTGTTAGGGTAAAAGTCAAATATAATATAAATACTATGTTTGCGAAGCAATACGCAATAAAAGTGAAAAGAAAGGATATGAAGAAAGCGACTTGTTTCTTCTTCTTACTTCCTTCACTTTAATAAAAATAACATTACTCCGTTGCTCTTGCTTCTCTCGTGTTTGTTACTGCCTCGCTACTTTCTTCTTACTGCTAACGTTGTTATTGCTTTTCGCTGACGCTGCTATGAAGAAAGAAGAAAAAACTCGATGCCACTTTTCACACGACTGAATGCGAAACGGGAAGAAGTTTTCTAGGAGGAGGAGAGAAGAATGAGATTGCTTCCAGAAGTTGTAGATTGTAGATTGTAGGAGACGGTAACCAAAAACGTGAATTTAGAATGAAAAGCGGCAGCCGCGGAGTTTTGTTGTGAAAGAAGGAAACGGAGAAAAGGGTTTCTTTTCGGAAGGAGTTTAAGAACTCATTCTTTGTGAAATGTGTGAGAGAAGATTTAGGAAGGACATTATGTATATCCTCTGTAGATCTGGTTTGGAGGGAGAGAGAGAAGGACACAGTTACAGCCTTTCCCTTCGTTTTTGATAGGAATAATGGAAGGAAATAAAGTAAAAGTGAGTTGTGAGCTGTGGAAGTATAATGTGCTACACTGAGCTAGTGAAATGGAATGAGTTTAGAGTAGATTCTTTTAAGTTTTTTTCCCAAGATATAATACATATGAATGTCTCGTAGTACCTCGCAACATAGCTTAGCATTTGTGTTGAAATGATGAGGACGATTCTTCTGCTCAGATAGATTCTGGTTCATTTAGAGAAAAAAGAGAAAGGAGAAATGTTTGTAGAAGAAAAACGCTTTACTTGAGGTAGGCAATTTCATGGAGCATGGAAGACCTTTACTTTCGGAGCTGTGTGGTAATAAGGCAGATCCACCTTTTTTTGCAGAAGGAGATGCAACACATAAAGTAACAGAAGGCCAAAAATTTGAAGGTTATACCACCAAAGAGCGATTTAGCTCAGAATAGATGTTTATAATGATGGGGGACCATCAGTTTCAGTAATTCCTGTACAGCTATATGATATAGCGTAGAATATATGGTTTTCTCCAAATGAAATGAAAGCATCCTCAATCATTTGCAACGCTGTTTGCTGTGTAAGTAAGCAAGTAGAAAGCCAAAAGCATATTATAAAACGTAGTAAATGTGTTTGGTTGAAATGCTGTAGCACTAATGTCGAGGTATCTTTGCACAGTATTTTTGTATCGTCTCCAGTTTTCCCTACCCAGACTTTACACCAGTGAAACTCCCAGTCGGGTAGAAAACGTAATGAAAAACTGTTCCAGTTCAGTTCGACAAACGCTGTACAAATAGAGTGTAAAGTAGATGCTTTGTGAATTCTCTCAACTTGGTTGGTTGTGACTGTGACTGAGACTCGTACGTTCGTTGGAGAGTGAGTCACCCACCAAACAACTGCGAGGGTTGCCTAATCGGAACAATAAGTGTATGTCGAACGTAATACTTTACTTTCATGAAATTATACAAGTGAGAGAGAAGGGAGGACGATTCTTCTTCTTCACTCCATTTTTCTCCGTCTTGTTTGCTTTTGCTTTCCTATCCGCCTTCACCTCTGGACTGGAGTGAGTAAGTCTAAAAGATGGAGAAAGCCTGCTGATACTGTTATTTATGTCGGTACGTTTCACATCTGTATATGCACTGGAATGCTAACTGGAAAACTGTAGTAGATGGGCATAGGCAAAGAAATCCGGCAATTCAAAGGGCGATTCTGCTGTGAGATGTATAAGATTGGGAGTCGGTAGAGAGATCGCAGTTGTTATTATAAAACTAACTAGCTCACTGCTTCCAGGCAGTTATCATTGTTAGAAAATTCAAAGAATATATCTATAATAATATAATAGGTATGCCATATAAAGTATCGATCCAGCATGCATTACGTCTGTAGTTAGACCAGTGTATAACGGGGTCGAGTAAGTGAACGCTTTCCTCTTTATACTCGCTTTTCCATTTTCTCCGTCACTTTTTCATCATGCAATGTTGCTTTCCAACAACAAATATCATCGTCGTCATCCTCATAAGCATCATCACGACAGCCCTCACGACGACGCAAGAATCTGTCCCGACTGATGTTATGCATCTATAATAATAGTTGCAATTGTTACATACATGTCGCTTCCCTCCTCCTCGGATAATTCAGCCTCGGCCTAGATCATTCTGCTTGCTTGAACAATGTGTGTGGACACTTTACGTACATATTTATCTGGATTTGAAGCTCATTTAACTTAAGTGTTGTAAAATGGTAAACTGTATTTAGAGCGATCAAGTTAAAGAAGAGCAGTGATGGTGATATGATAACTTTTGTATACAAACTACTTTTTAATGTTCAGCTTAAACTTGTGTTATTATCATTACCATTGCTCCCTTTTCTCTTTGCATTATGTAATGTAGGAAGCAGAAGTACTCGTCCAAATGTCTTTGGCATCCTATAAAAATAATATTAAGCAACGTCTTCCTTTGTCTGGGCCAACTCATCTTTTATGGCTGATAATCATTGCGCTTTTTGCAACAAAGACCGAATTTTGCTCTTTTTATAGAGCTACTTACACATTCCATTCAACGGCACATTACGTACGATCCATTGTTCCCCACATTACCTATTTACAAAAAGGTTTACTATCGTCGAATCATCATGATCAAGTCGTGTCGTGTGATGCTGCTGTTTTGTTTGAGTTTGCCATCACCATCGCCATTTCCCTTTTCCTCTGAGATATAATGTTTTTATGTTTTTCATATTATTACAATAATTCCTTTGGGTGACGTTTTCTTGCAGTCTATTTTGGAAGGAAAATGCATCCCTCTGGGTTTCTCATTTTTATGTGTGATTTTCTGTATAGTACCGCGCTTCTTTACTCATTCATTTTGTTACAACTTTATTACATTTCTAAAGCAAATCCTTCTGACATGACGTGGCAATGCAGTGGGTGAATGCTGCGGATATAATGTGCTTGGCACGACAAAGGACATCCCCATTATCAACACTTGCCACATTGGGGGCATTTTGCAATCAACCCGAGCTAATCTTAGGAGGGCAACAGCAGGAAATGTGAAGCTTTTCACAAGATTACAAAACTCTCACAAGCTAAATTAAAAGCGGACTTGAGCGATCGGAATTTAAACTAAAGCGGCAGGAGCTAAAATGTTTATGGATATTAAAAGATAAATGTCTAGATAAACTAATCTCTGCCTTCGGCGTATGAAATGGTGAAATCAGGACAAGAAATTTTCATACAAGAAACATTTCATCGGGGCTCCAATGACAGCTACATTTTGATTTTATTCACGAGTCTTGTGCACGCGTTGATTATAATGCTTTTATATTTTCTTTCAACGCTGTGAATGCAGAATGAATAGAATGATACATGAATATATGTGAAACAAAGGAAATGAAAGTTTGTAGCGCAATATAGAAATAATCAAATACTGATAATGCCTAGGCTATCCTAAACATATCAAGCATAAACAAATTTTAGACAAGTTCGAGAAATTAATTTAATAATTTAGATTTTCATCTGTCGGTATTTTCAAAATTGCTGAATCGGATTGTTGATTTTGCAGGTACTTTTTATTGCAATTATACCTTGGCTTTACTTTTGTTTAATTTAATTAATGTAGATATATATTTTAATGTTGGCAATTATTGAATGGCATTGATAAAAAACCTTGATATGAACTATCAAACCGCAAAGGTCAAATGAATATTATGGTCAGTTCGTAGTTGCTTTAGGGTGTAGGTGAATCGGAATTGATAAACTTTGTACCTACTACGTTCCTAACATCTCTTTGAGAGTAATTAATCTGCAAAATTAACAACAATTTTTAAATAAACTCCCTGTTAAAGGTACTTTCATTCAAAGGTGTAACAATTCGACCAATTGGGGCCTATGCATGCAACCGAACGCATGTGGCTTGCTGCAGTCATCATTAATGTCAACATTAAAAATTGTTATCCCGTGTCGTTTAAAACAGGATGACGCACGGTAGCAATAGGATTAATTGACCATCAGAAAACAATAACGTTTCTTGTTAACATTTTATTATGTAGATTATATGCCACGCAGATTTTTATCGTCTACCACTTTTCATCCAACTCTCTTTAATTAATTCAACTTGCGTTTTACGATAATTCATTAAATATATGCGCATATACCTTTTTTTTCTCATGATGATACAAATTATAATTATGTATGACATTATACATTATACGCACTCTTCACTCCTCACTTCCGATACAACAGCATTCGTATTGAAATATTGAATACAAGTCGATATGCAAACCAATGAGCCGTTTTATAAAATAGATTTATGATGCATATTCAGTGAGGATGCAAAATGTAACGCCAAGGGTGTATACAGAGAGATGGTCATCTACGTTATTTAATTATTAACATTTAAAAATTTTATTTTGCCTTTGTTGTTGAACTTTTTTTTATCGAAAAAATACACCATTTGTCAAGTGACTTAGGTAAGCGTAAGAGCATATAGGACTTAAACGGCTAAAATATCTAATGAATCAAAGGCAAAGGGTATAAAGGAATAATTGATGTATAATTTACCAGAAATTTTGCTCTCAGGGGAAGGATGATAAAATTCAGTATCCAGTATTCCATCATTATTCAGTAAGGTTATGCTCAACAATTTTTAAAACAAAGCATTGCAGTTAAAATTTGTTTACTCTGGGAAAACTGTACAGTTTTTAACTACATTATAACCCACCATGATTCAGGTAATATGGGATGAAACTGGAAAGCTACTTTTACAATTAACTAGGTACTACTTTTAAATTGCAAAAGGTTTTTAGTCATGAAACATTTATATTTACATTACATAAAGAATAGCCTGGGGGCGTTTTTAAAAACTTTGAAATCTATAAATACAAAGAAAATCACGGGTCAATGCGGAAAAATGTAGACTGTTAAATCAGTTGTTTACTAATTACCCATATTTACCCCTAAACTAATTTTAGAGTACAATTTTTCGCTCTTTTAAGAGCATGGGCAAAACTAAAACTGAACTATTTTGTAATACTAAAACTGACTTGTTATACTTAATTTATTCAATTAGAATTCGGAAACTCGACGCCTAAAAATAGAGAAATATTATTATTGCGCTTGTGACAATATAGAACACGCGAAGGTTAACAGAAAATTTGTTGTTACATTTTGGAGAATATTTTCATATTCCTAACACAATAATCATTGCTACACTACTGCCGTACATTGTACATGTTTATAATACGTTAATACTTATTAACTATTCATTCTTCTTCAAAATACATTTTATCTAAGAATCATTAAGATGAAATAAAATTTACCACTAAAATGTCGGGCCCCGACCTAACTTTTTATTTTCAAAGGTATTCAGACTGCGAATCATGTTTGCAACAAGTCCGCGTACGGTCACAGGATAAATGTAGTCTCCCTCTTCAATAGAGTCCAGGGTAATTTCAGGAACATAGCCCATGAGCAGGTGCTTTGCGCTTCCGGGCCCTGAGAGATGTTTCACATGCATTGGGGACTTCGACGATGCTGATGTTGAAGTAGACCCGGGCTTCAGATCAGGACTGATTGATCTGCTTTCCTGAGTATCGTCATCGGGGTTGACTCCGACCCATGGAACGGAACGTTTCTTGATGTAATTGTAACAACAAGCGCGAAAGTTTCTTGAGCCACACATGACGGAGCATTCGCTGCCGCATGAATCACAACGGATGCCGTCCACTGAAACGGGAACATCGTGGTCTTGTGCACAAGAGACGATCGTCAAAACTAACGAGACTGTAGAAAGTTATATATTTTTAAATAAAATTTTGACATGCACTTTAAAAATATTTTTAACAGTTCAGAAAACAAACTTACAAAGTAGAAGAAAGGACAGGACAAACGACGAAGTCCTTTGCGTGTTTCCGGCTGACATGATGAATCTTTTTACCTGGAACGTTGTTGGAAATATTTAGCCTGTCGTAGCCAGTTTTAAAATTTTGAAGTGGCTACGGTGAATGTAAAAGGTCCAATGAGACATTAACCAGAGAGACATTTGCTCCTTTTATACGTCCAACCTGGATGATCCAGGTCTCAATTTAATTCGTTTAAAAGTCACACTTAAAATAGCAACAACTGTCACAAAACCTACATAGTAGTTTACAGAACAAATGTTATACATTTGGAACATTGCATTCTTTGTAAAGAGGATTGATTTTAAAGCTAACGCATTGAATTAACGCCACGTATTTACACATTTATTACTTTTCCTTGATCTTTTCTTTTGAAAAATAAGCTTGCGTCTTTGAGAAATCTTTTAGGACCCAGGTTTTAAATCCGATTTTCTGGTTGCCCCACGTTTGATTCACTTGACACCATTTTCTCAATCATTTAATATAAGCATATAGCATCGTTGATAGGTTTCCCTTGTGCTTCCAGTCCCAGAATAGAGGTCTTTCATCTTCTCTCAGGCAGAGAGGTATTGCATTTCAAATAGTTTCACATTTAATTGGATGGGATCGTGATCTATTTGTCACATCACAAACTACCCTTGGCTCTGCCCACTCTGAAATTTCATCATCTTATTTTACAGAAAATCAGAGATTACTTCAGTGTCTCAAAAGTGTAAAAGTTGGGATACATAACACGTACATGTTATATCACGCCAGGAAACGTCACATCATGAAATGTAAATGAATGCCACCTTATAGAAATAATTTTATCAGGGGTGGGTGTTTGCTTGTTTCCGAAAAGGAAGGCGGTACAAATATTAGAAACCTGTAGGCAACCTCTTATAGTGTTTCAGAACTTTTAATCCCGTTTCATCTCAGGAAGCACTCTACAATATTAATATGTAATTTGAATAAATTTTAAAAGCCGGGATCAGTTTCATGATGATACCAAAAACTAATACATACATGAATAAATCATAGAAAAAACTTTCAACATGTCAACTTATCAACAATTTCTTTTTAATAGTTGCAGTAAATACATAAATATTTTAAGACAACATTAATTTAACTTTTTACGATTTACAGATGGACAAAACTTTATGCTAAATTACTGACAAAATTAATATAACAAAACAACAACAACATAGTAGTGTCTATATAAATACAAATTAACATACAAATAACTATTCTCACTGACAAGTCTCAAAATCGCATTCACAAAATGCGCAAAATTAAATTAAATAGAAATACGGTACTTTAAGTGTAACGCAGTAAACTTTCACTTGTTTTTGTTACAAAAAATATATTTTTGGGTTTATTTTTGATCAGCTTGGATTAATGATTTGGGGAATTAGTATAGAGTAGAATTGATTAAATATGAGTAATAGCATTTAATGTTAACTGAACCAAAGCGGTTTATATAATTCAAAACGGTACCCAAGAACCTATCTTCGTCACTGTACATTCCTCGAGAGCCCTACCCAAGTGTGACAAAAAATAGGAGAAAATTCTATTATCCTCAACCAATAACAAAATTATTATGTCACTGCTTTTCATAACTATTACATTTTAATTTCGGTGTGGTGATCTTATAAATTTGTTGAATTACAACTAAAACTATAAAATAAAATTCTCCTGCTTTAAAATTCTAGCACGTGCACAACAAAGTATTTCTTTTAAAGTTTGAGCTTCGTGATATATAACGTAATCCTATCTAGTGTAAGAAGCAAATTAATTTGGAACTTAAAAATCGTCAAATTCAATATAGAATCTTTTGAGTTGCAGCAAGTCGTTATACTGCAAAGACAGACAATTTACACTTAAACTGAATGGAGTATAATTTTCAACCTAAGTAAAATCCTTACACTGAATAAAATGCATTAAACAAAAACTGCGTATATCGTATATTAATAGTAATCATAATCATTGTCTTGCAATAATATATCTGAGGATGAAGTACTTAAATCTAATAAAAACAATAACATAATAATAATTGGTATCACTGAGCACCACGTTTATATGCTCGATTTCTGGTTTCACTTTTACATTAGCTGTAGCAAAATCACTTACACGTATGACATTCTATCTTAATTTAATATTATGCTTAATTACAATACCACGATTATGATCAGGTGTAAGTCTCTAATCCACACAATTTTTTAATATTCATGTAGTTTTGAATCTCAAAAATTACTTCAAGATGTGGAATTCAACTCTGAAATCTCTTGGCACATTTGACAGATGTGCTAAAAGGTAAATGAAAAGTTTAATTTCCTGTATAGAACTTAAAAAGTCTTAAAAAATTTTGAGGTTCAACTTTAAATATGCAAAATTGAAAAAGACCAAATCAAATATTGTTTACTAGTACTTTTAGTTTAAAGATGCCAACAATTAATAAAACTTTTTAGCTTGGCTTTCTTTACTTGATTTGTATAATAAATACCCTATTATAACACCCATTTGAACAAATCCCATTGTTACAACTACTGATGTTGATACGCAGTTTACATTTGGACAGTCACCCTGGGCTGCTGCGACTGGAGCCGCATGAACACGTTGTGAAACAGTTCCCATATCTCGTTTCAAAATGTTGATTCCGTCTTTAAGCTAAAATACACAAATAATTGAAGGTATTAATTTTTAATCACGTAAACACTTAACAGTGATGATGAACATATTACTGCTTTGCTTACCTCATTAATGGAACCCGCGATATCTACATTGCCATAACTTCCAGGTCTAGCATTAGCGGTATCGATCTTGGAGCCCACCCCCACGATTAAATTTCTGTTGAGTAATTGGCAATGATAGGTTAATAATTGTTGGAGTTGCACTACAGATTTAATTTATAAGAAAGATGTGTATAAATTACTTACTTGATTTCACGTGTCACAGATACCAACTCTCTACTAGCAGCGAGTATATTTTCCACCTCATGGCGTTGCAAGACACCTGATCCAGGGTTTGCTGGAATAGCAACGGGTACTTGTCCTAATGTTGCACATATAAAATTATTATAGTTCCCTGTGTAATATTCAAATTTTATACTTATTGCCTTTGAATAGGTAAAATAAATTACCAGTTCCCTGATGAGTAGCCACCATTCCACCTTGAATCAACATTAAAATGGAATAATATAACCTTGATAAAATAACATTATTACACATGGAAAGCGAATTAAATTGATATGACGAAATGTTAGAGATAGTGAATGAATGTGAATTCTTTTTCCACCTTGACCGATAGTGGTGACTAGTGATATGGTTGTTTCTTGTTTTCCAACAATTTGGTCTAGCTTTGCACTAAGAGTTTGTACAAGTCCTCGGAGTTCCGACTGTCCTTGGAAAATTTGTCTGAGTTCCCTGATCTGTTCTTCTTCAAACCAGTCTTCATCGTCTTTCTCCTTATGTTCTGGATGCTCCTTAATGTACCTATTCATAACAGAAGGTTCAAGTCTAATCTAACTAAGCTCGGAAATTGGACAGCTAAAACCTCGGATCACGGTTGTTGACCCTGACTTACTCTTCTTTCTTCTTGTCCAGGTCCTCTTGATATCTCTTGAATTCCTCTTCAAATTTATGCTGTTCAGCCTGTTGAGAATCGGTGGCCTGAGTTTGTTCATCGTGCAAGCTGTATGTTAACACCTTTTGCACATCGTGATCGTCTGCAAGTGACGCCATATCAGAATATTATAATGTAATCAAAATCAAAGTTTAAACTTAAGCTTATTTAACAATTTATTTTTAAACTAACCAGCCAAACCACCAGTAGCTGCAGAGATACCATAATATCCTCTTGCTGGCAAGTAAACATTTTCAACCCTCATGCAAAGCTCAAAGTCTGTTTCACTGTTGCTCATTCCGTTATTGAACATAACGGTCAATACATTCTTAAAATAATTAATTTTTGCTCTAACTGGAAACGGTTTGTTTCGAAAATCTCTCAAGCAGCCAGCCAACTGCTGCGTAGACCTGAAAGGTAAAGTTCAGAACCATAAACATGATTAACGATTAATAACGTTACGCTTGCTAGACAATGATTACTTTCACTGTAAAATATAAGTACCGACCCATCATTTTGGTGGTCGTAGACTTTCATGCCATCGTTAACCATTGCCATGATGTATGGATTATTATGTTTATTGTCGTTATCGAAAGAATCAAAGAAGACACCAAGGCCCTTCCACATATCGGAACTTCCAAATACCGGCCCATCTCCGGCAGGAATTTCGTTGAACCAAAAAGCCTGTTTATCAAATTAGCACAAAAGTATTAATGCGGATTTATAAATTTGACATTATTGGTAGTCTTTTAATATTAAATTTTTTTATTAATGTTTGAGATATTTACCAAGCCGTCAGCTCCAATCCTCCCTCGACCTGTCACTCTGAAAACGAGCTCCACCTCCCACCACTCAAAGTTTGTCTGCATTTTGGACCATATTCTACCCTTTTGACTTTTCAGACTTGGCGTTATTCTCAAGTTCTCTTCTGACGCAATTGCATCTGCCAAAAAGGGAAAATCATGCATATTTAGTTTAATGGTACAGAGAATTAAAGGTCATGATAATAATAAGGTTATGTTGTAACGTACTTCCGCTATGCTCCCAAAATGGCACTGTGCCATCTTTTTGTGCTAAATACGGCGGTTTAAACGAGTATTTATATTCAAATCTTCTAAAAGGGTCTACGTTCGCAAGTACACTGAGTACTGGCGAAATAATTAAAATACTAACTAGTAGCTCAATGATCGACGTCATGATTATTCGATTATTAGTAATTAGTACACCCTAAAGTCCGCCGGCCGACGGGATTTCAATTCCTAGCATTAAAAGAAGGCGCCGCTTTGATTTCTGTTTCCTTCAAGGAAGGAAAGAAAATTAACACAACAAATTCAATTAACGATCACAGGAACTTTCTAAAACAGTAAATCGCCCTTTTCACAAGCGTTTCATCGTTTAATTATTAATCGTCCTGTGGACAACAACGCAGCGCGGTAAAACAACACAACTGACAACCTTTGGTAAAAATGTCGATGATGACGAGTGGTGCAAATGTTTAGAGCCGGCATTCAGCTGTTAATTCCTGTCAAGATAAACAAACAACCGTTACATTTCGTAAATAGTCAACATCGCCGGCTACACTAAA